>JAJTUV010004012.1:0-25602 GCA_021653895.1 Mastomys natalensis | reverse complement strand
TTAGCTTTGGAGTCTTCAGTTAAGCAGTGTGGCTGGCTGCAAGAAGACAGCTTGACCTCCTAGGCAGGTTCCAGGAGGTGGCTTTGTGTCTGGATTTCAGCATGTCTCTGGAGTCTGCAGTCTGACGAGATGGCTGAGGAGAAGGCAGCTTGGCATCTCAGGCAGGTTCCAGAAGATGGCATCTCCACTGGACTTGTGGGAACACCTATAGGATAATCAAAACAGGAAAGCAGCACCCCGGCATGGGGATTTCTGCAAAGGCTGAATATTAAGCATTAAGTCACTTGGGAACAAGCACATCAAGGTCTGTCTTTAAGATCCTGGAAAGGCAAAGGTGTTTGAGGAAATTTGTCTTAGAAGGCACAAGAAAAAGCGAAAAAATTTTGGGTTGAAAAGCACAAACACTGTTTTTTTAGGTCTTCCTATTGGGAAGAAAAGGTATTAAGGGCGGGTTTAGAAGTAGTGTGGGGAGGTGCCTGCTCTGCCATGTGGCGGCTGGGTGCTCTAGCAGAGAAGCCAGGGTATTCCCCATTTGTTTTTCATAGAAGTAAAAGGCCAACCTTGAAGAAAAACTTAGAAGCTTGATAGAGAGTCAGAAAATTCTGTGTGAGAGACTGAGTTATGGCAGAGAGACACGTGGAAGCTGGCATGTAGCTGGCAGCTCTTGGGAGAAGCTGGGAGTTGGCGCACAGTTTCTCTAGGCTCAGCCTGGAGTTTTAGCCGCAAGAAAGAAATTGAGAGGAACACAGGAGCAAAGGGACTTCAGGCAAACCAGCTGGGGTGTAGCTGGCCGCAAATGACCTAGGAGGTGAAGGGGAAGGGGAGCAACCAGGGTGCCGCCCTGTTGCTTCAGGTGGCCAGAACTGGCCGCAAATGACTGAGGAGTGGGGGAAGTCTATGTTAGGCTAGCAGGCAGCCTGTGAAAGACTGACCCCCTGAGGGAAAATCACTGGGGACTAGAGTTTAGAGCCAGTGTTCATGAGAAGCTAGCAGGCAGAGCATGAAAGGCTGACCCCTGGGGGAGGGGCAGAGAACAGAGAAGAGTCTCACAGCCGCCATCTTGTTGAGTTGGATAACACGTGTAGGGAAGGGAGGGAGAGAGAGAGAGAGGAGGGGGACAGTGAGAGACCTGCCTAGTCTTGTGAACTAGGCTGGAGTTACTCACGATTTCGTGGAGAGGTTCTTGGCAGGCACCAGGGGGGGGGGGGGGGGGGGGGGGGTGTACTCTTAGAGCTGGCTTTGCCCACAACCTCTACCACCTGTAGGGAATGATGTAGGCCTGAGAATGGGCACTCGTGGGCACATGAGTCTCTGTTGGATTGTGGGTCCATGTGTCTGCCATGACGCAGTAGGCTGGGATGGTAGTTCAGCATGGCAGGAGCTCACGGGATCTTGGCTGAGTTTATTCCATGCAACACCAGGGAAAAGGAGGGCCGCAGAAGGTTTGGCTGTGTTTGTCTCACACCTCACCAAGTAGACACGGCTGGGCTCATACTTGGGCGGGGAACGAACTCAGTCTGGTTCCACGGGGGGGGGGGGGGGGGGGGGGGGGGGGGGCACTTGGATTGGAGATCCCTTTGCCCGGATTCGGCTAGGGACTGACTGGTCTCAAGCCCTGGGCTCTGAGGCCGAGGAAAGACTGAGACTTGGGGGCATGTGGGTGCACGACTGGCCATCCCACAGCCGAGAGAAACAAGGAAGGGAGGGAAGAAAGAGGCCCTGGCAGCACCCCAAGGAAGAGATTTGGTTACCGTACTTGCTTAGCAGACTTGGGGCCTGGTTAGTTTGCTTGAAGATGTGGGTCTTGGTGGTTGTCTGAGAGATGGCTGTTCGGCTAGCTTGTCTGTAGTTGCGTGGCTGTTCAGGGCCCCACGTTGGGCGCTAATATGTGGGAAAAAACCTGGGGGGGTGCCGAGCAGCAGGCCCCAGACCCATGCGCCGGCAGCCCGGGACCTGCGAGGTGGAGGCTGCCTGGAGGCTTCCACACAGCCTGTCTCACATAGCGGAGGAAGGTCCCAGGTTCTAGGGGCTGGAAGCTCTGGTGACGGCAGGCCCAGCAGGCTCCAATGATACAAGGAAGTCGTTGGGTTTTAAAAGGCTTTATTGTTATGGCGGATGGTGGATGGATCTGGATGTACCCCCCCAAACTCAGGGCAGACCTGGGTTAAGTAGGGAGGGAGAAAGGGAGACGTTCTGGGGGCAATGCTTAACTGGCTCCGCCCTCTGACCTTCATTAGTATGTAAATCTCTAGGGCCTGAGTCCTATAATAGCCTACATGACTAAACAATGTAGGTCTATGGAGATTAGACTGCTTTTCAGGACCCTGAGTTCTGGGGGCATGGCCAAACTCCTGCCATTTCTCCCTTGGAGTCTCAGGGTTCTAGGCCCATGACAAGCCAAGAACCAGGATACCCTTACGCAGTCCCACACCTTAACACTTGGGAGACAGAGGCAGGAGGATATCTGAGTTTGAGGCCAGCCTGGTCTACAGACTTGAGTTCCAGGATAGCCAGGTGTATACAGAGAAACCCTGTCTCAAACAAACAACAACAACAACAAAAATGAAACCAAAACCAAACCAAACCACCACCACCAAACCCCACAGAATATTATGCATGGCGGACACTTTCAATTCCAGCACTCTGGAGGCAGAGACAGGAGGATCACTGTAAGTTCAAGGCCAGGCTGGTCTACATGGTGAGTTCTAGGACAGCCAATGCAGATCCTGGCTGTTGGACTGGTGGTTTTACCCACTGGGCCATTTCAGTGTCCCATCTCACTTCAATAGCTTGTTCCCTCAGTCTGTATTAACAAAACATTCCCTGCCGAAGGCATTGTTCTAACCCACCAAACAGATAATGAAAAACAAAAACAAAGACTGCCTTCCCCAAGCATGGAGCTTATTTGTTTGGACGTAATTATGATATCCTGCTAATTATATTTGCCGGATTCGCTCCAAGATTTTGCCTTCTTCAAGCTGAAAGAAAGAGACTAGAGGCCGGATTCTAGAGTGATGGTCAGAGGCCTCAGCGAATGGAAGCGTGGTTCTGCCCAAGGCCAACCAATAAAACATGAAGTTTGTATCCGACAGAGCCCGCCCTCTTTTCACTTGGACCTGGATAACCTGACCCAGACAGTGTTTCGGTTAGAGTGACGGCTCTTTGAGCCAATGAAAGCATTGATTTGGGGCAGTGCGGAGAAAGAGGAGGGACAGATTTTTCTGGCAACGTCTGAATGACAGCGACTCGAGCCATTAGCTATAGTTCGCTGGATTTATTGACAGAGTGGGCGTGGTGGGGTTTTGTCAGGGCACCGACTGGGAGACCAAGGAGAGGCAGGAAAAAGAGAGCGATGGGAGTCAGCCAATAAGAACAGCGCAAGTTTCATAGCAACGGAAGAGTGACGGCGGATTAGGCCAATAGAAGGTTGAGCTGCCTGCCATCCCGGTCGAGGGGAGGCGCGGCAGCTGTGTCCGAGGAGAGCCGGAGAAGGCGGTGGGTGGAGGTGGCGGCTGCAACGCGGGCGCCTGAGGAGAAGGAGGAGGAGGAGGAGGAGAAGCGGGTGAGGGGCGGCGCGGGGCCCGACCTCTGAGTCCCCTCTTGGCCCCCGCCCCGCGCCGCCCGGCCTCCCAGTCACCCCCTGACCCGGCTGTCCCCGGGCCCTTCCTCGAGCCTTGCCGTCCAAGTCTCTAGCCCCGCGGATCGACGCGCTCCTCACTCGTAGCCTTCCCTGGACCCCTGGAGCCCATGCAGACTCGTCTCACTCTCAGGTCTTTCCTTGCACCGTAGGAGTGGCTCCCTGCCCCACCAGGGCCCATCCCTGCCACCTTTTCCTGCATCGTAACCTACCCTGTCACACTCAGGGCACTTCCTGACTCCAGTCTCACTAGCCTGGCCTCTGAGGCCCTTCCTCTGACTCTCTGCTTCCCCAGCCCCCTTCTACAACTCTCCCAGGCTTTAGGTAGCTACTTAGCGCCCTCAGTTCCCTCCTCGAACCCCTAGGATCTTTCAGGTTTCCATCACTTCAAATCCCCCAGGACTTCCCCCAAACCCTGCTTGGAACCGCCAAGCCCTTCCCTTGGACCCTTTGGATTTTGTGGGCTCCTCCCTTGCAACCGCAGGTGCCTTATTCTCACTCCCCACCCTCCACCCCCACCCCGCAAATCCTTCCTGACTTCTGTTTCTCTCCCCTTACCCTCCCTTCACACCATACTCCCTATACCTGGTTTTGTCTTTTCCAGCTTCCAGGCTTTTTTCTAAGCACCCTCTTCATTTAACCCAGACTTGTTTTTGTTTTTTCCAGATCTTTCTCCCAGAGTGGCAGAGTGGTCTGCCACACTCTGTCTCCTTGGTCTCTCCCAAAGTGCAGCATTATCAGACACACCATAGTGAGGGTACTGAGTAACCTGTCCCTCCATCTTATTTGATTTGATTTTCTGAATCTATTTTTTTTTCCCTCTTTGCCTCCTACCCTTTTGTTTTGACTTGATCCTTCTCTCCATTCTGTCTCTTCTTCCTGTTTTCATCCTCTTGAGGGCCTCCCCTTTGCTGGGATTCTCTGTGGGGAGTAGGTGCTGGATCCTTCTTCCCTTAATGGCTGCCTGGGTTCCCCCCACAACCTTTTGACCCCTCCCCAGAGGAGGGTGACCTTGGAGGGAGGTGATGATGACAAAAGAATCAGCCTAGCAAGGGTCAGGAAAGGCAGGCAAGAAGCTCAAAACATGGAGTTCATTTTCCCCTTTCCCTTGATGAGAGCCCATCTATCCCAACTCCCTCCTGCAGTCCTAAGCCTTTGGAGTTATCTCAGGCTGCCAGTTAATCTTCCTTTCCCCTGCCTACACAGGGACCTGTCTCCTACGTGTGCACTTGGCAAGGTGGTCTTATTATGTGCTGACATCAGTGAAAAACGTACATGTCCTGTGAAGCTATTGTGTGTGATTGGACGACGTGTGTCTGTTTTGCAAGAGGGGAGGGAAATACTTAATGCACAGGAGACTGTGTTTCTCTTAGGGTTTCCTCACTCAAAAGTACCTGTTGGGTTTGATTCTTGCATAGAGCCCTGTGAAGTCAATATTGATGTGCCCCATGTTCTCCTACAGATAAGCAGGCCCTGGGCCCCACAGGCATCCCGTGGAGCTTCTGAGTGTCACGTCCACGTGCCCTGTTCTGTGCCAGAAGCAGCATGGTTTTTAGAGCACCATGGGGCCTGATCGAGTGACAGCCCGAGAACTGTGCGAAAATGATGACCTGGCCACCAGCCTTGTTCTTGACCCCTACCTCGGTTTCCGCACCCATAAGATGAATGTCAGGTGAGGGGGAGTTTGGGGGTAGTGGGTCCTCGAGCCTTTCTCTTGTGTTTTTACAACTCTCAGCCTGGTCTCCCTGAGGCTTCAGGTGGGTTCCAGGGGCCCGGGAGTCCCTGGAATCCAGGCATACCCTTTCTCCCAGCCCTGTTCCCACCCTGCGGCGACAACACCACCTTCGCTCAGCACTGGAGGCTTTCCTAAGGCAACGGGACCTGGAGGCTGCATTCCGGGCCCTGACACTGGGAGGCTGGATGGCCCACTACTTCCAGAACCGTGCCCCTCGTCAGAAGGCTGCCCTTAAGACCCACGTGAGGGAGCCCCTGCCCCAGCCTGCCCTGCACTCTGCTCTCCATTTAACAGATTCTAGAGCTCTCAGGAGAGTAGTCCCAGGTCCAAGACAGCCTTGCCGCTGGGGACAGCCTGCAAGGAAGGCTCAGAATCCTAGAAGAAGATAATTGGGGGCGGGTGAGCTAAGATGAGTCCACCCTCCTCTTCCTTTAACAGATGAGGACACCTAGACCCAGAGAGGACTCAGGCCACACAGTCAAATGACAAAGTAGACCTGGTCCAAGAGAAAGAGGCCCCTGTGATTGGCCCTGCTCATCTTCCTGCCCTCCCCCACTGTTCTCTCAGATTTTTTGCTACCTCCGAGCCTTCCTGCCTGAGAGTGGCTTCACCATTCTGCCCTGCACCCGCTACTCCATGGAGACCAATGGGGCAAGATTGTGTCTACCCGTGCTTGGTAAGGAGGCTGTTGGGAGCAGAGACCCAGTCCCTCTGGATGAGGTAGGACCCAGGGGACGTGGGGGATTTGAGAGAGAATGACTGGAGGATACACTGGCTGGCCCTGCACCTGGCCTCCTCAGAGCTCCTCTTCCCAGGGTGCTTCTGCATGAGAGGCCCCCATCCCCAGCAAGGATTAGGAGGCCTTGCTCAGAGAAAAGAGCCTCACCTCTTGGCAGGAAGAAGAACGAGAAGCTGGAGTTGCTGGTGGGCTGCATTGCAGAACTGCGTGAAGAAGATGAACACCTGCTCAGGGCTGGCGAGAACGACTTCAGCATCATGTACTCCACCCGAAAAAGGAGGACCCAGCTGTGGCTTGGCCCAGCTGCCTTCATCAACCATGGTGAGGGCAAGGCTAGAGAGAGGATGCTGGGGGGTGGGAAGGCAGGCCAGTGCATGAGACAAGGGAGAGGGGCTGTCTTCACTTGCTCACTCTTTCTCTTTTCTGTCTTGTCCCCCCCATGGCGGCAGACTGCAAACCCAACTGCAAGGTGAGACCTTCAGAGTGTGGAAAGGGGGGGGCGTGTGGGAATCAAAGTGGAGGGAGGGCTGGTTTCGGTGATTTCCTATCCTTTGCAGTCCCTCATAGTTGGCAACAGCATGTAGGGTGGGCAGCATGGGAAGGCATGTGCCCTGAAGGACATCAGACGGGGAAGAAAGGGGCATCAGTTGTGGTGCAGCCTGGGTTACTGACTGAAATGGAGGCAACGGTGTGATGGGGAGACAGATTAGCAGGTGGCTAATCTCACCAGACAGCTTTGAAGGCAGGGACCGGGGAGAAGCCAAGAAAGGCTTCTGCCAAGTTCTAGGTTAATCTTGGCAACTTCAGTGAAGCTATATTTCAAAAGGGCTAGGGATGTATCTCCGGATGGAGTGCTTGCTTAGCATGTGTAAGACCCTGAGTTCATACCACAGAGACAGAACAGAGAGAGCTAGCCTTGTAGCTCGGTGGTAGTGCTCTTGCCTAGCATATGAATGGCCTGAGATCAACCCGCAGGACCAACAAGAACAAAAGCAGAGTTTTAGTTGAGCAGCCTGTCTTGTACCCGTGAATCGGTGTTTGAGAGACAGAGGCAGGAGGATTGCTACAAGTTGGAGAATAGCTTGGTCTGCATAGTGAGTTTTGGGTCACTCAAGACTATATAGTAACAAGGTCCTGTCTTCAAAAACTGAAAAGATGGCTGGAAAGATGTCTCAGCCATTAAGAGCTCAGCCACTGGCTGCTCTTCTAGAGGACCTGGGTTCAATCCCCAGCACGCATGTGGCCGTTTACACCTGTGTGTAGGTCTAGGTCAAGGGCTTCTTAGATCTTCACACAGACACACATGCAGGCAAAATACCAATGACCATAAAATGAAAATGATTGTGTGTGTGTATATAACCAAGTAATAATAATAATCATAATAATAAAGTAAGATCAGGGTAGTCCACTGGAAGCCCCCCACTTGTGTTCTGTCAGGACACAGACCTCTGGCCCTCTGTGGGAGGACCCATGTCATGAGTAAGGGCCAAAGCTCAGCTTCCTGACTGAGATCTGGAAAGAGTTATAGCTGTGTGGCCTGGTCTCAGGTTTCTCCTGTTGTTGGGGTCAGGTAGCAGACACCTGAGAACGCACAAGACTTGTTCCATGTGTCAGAGGCTCTTGGGATGAATGACACAGAGCCCTCGCCAGGCCCCTCTGCCCTGCATGCAGACCCTGAGTGGCACCGTGCATACAGTCGTTAGCTTGCTCACTGAGTACAGTGGCCTGGAAGCAGCAGGCTTTGGAGGAGCAGAGCTTTCCTCCATGTTGAAGAAACTCAGAGGCACAAGAGGGCAAGACATGTCACACTATGTGTCTGGGACGGTAGTGAGGCACCCCATAACCAAAGAGGTGACAAGCCTGGCTCCAGCCAGGATAGCCAGGATAGCTACCAATAAATGGTGGGGTAGGAGTAGGGTCCTTAGCTGCGGCCTAACTCATTACAGAACCCTTGGACCTGGGTGCCTGGCCAGGTTGTGGAGCAGGATAGCTCCTGCCCTGTGCTCCCCGTTAGAGTGCTGAGGGGGCATGGATGGCCTCAGTTTGTGCCCTCAGATGGGAATACTGCCTGTGTGAAGGTGCTACGGGACATTGAGCCGGGGGATGAAGTGACTTGCTTCTACGGGGAGGGCTTCTTCGGTGAGAAGAATGAGCACTGTGAGTGCTATACCTGCGAGAGGTAGGCATGGACTGAGTGGGTTGGGTGTGTCAGCCTGCTGTGGGAGGTCAAGGGGTGCTGGGCTGGGCTGCGTCTCAGGATTCACCCTAAACCGTGTCCAGCCCAGCCTTTCCCTTTGGCCTTTTCTGTTCTTGCAGGAAAGGCGAGGGAGCTTTCAGACTTCAAACCAGAGAGCCCGAGCTTTGGCCACAGCCCCTGGACAAGTATGAGCTCCGAGAGACAAAGAGGCGTCTGCAGCAGGGCTTGGACAGCAGCCAGCAGAGCCTGATGAGCCTGCGGGCTTGCTCCCACCTGTCCCCACTGCGCCCTGACCCATTCTGTGGTGAGCATGCCTTCGGGTCACTTTTTGTGATCTGTCCAGAGGAAGAACTGCACAGGTCCTGTTGGCCGGCCGTTACTTTTTCTGTCTCCTCTGACCCCCACAGCTGCCTGCCAGCCCCATGCCTGCTGCCTGCTAGCCCCAACTTGGACTACTTGCCCCTCTGGCTCCAGTGGGTGCCTCAGCCCCAGCCCAGAGTAAGTCTCAGGAAGCGCCGCCGCCGTCGCCTCCATCATCGCCCCAGGGTTCGCCAGTCTTCATTGCCTCCTGTCCTCCACACTGCCTGTGTCTCCCTACACCGATGGGGAGGCTGTGGTCCCCACTGCCAACTACAGGCTGAAGCCAAGGTGATCCTACCCCTGCTCCCCAGACTCGCTGGACCCTACAAAAGGACTGGTACTGGGCCCGGCGTTATGGGCTACCTTCTGTGGTGCGTGTGAAACTTACCCACCTAGCCCCAGTCCTACCAGCTGCTCCTGCCCCTGCTGGGAGCCCAGGCCCTGTCCCCACCCCTGACCTCATCCCGAAGCAGGTCCTTGCCTTTGCTCCTTTCTGCCCACCTAAGCGCCTCCGGCTAGTGGTCAGTCATGGTTCTATTGATCTGGACATCAATAGTGGTGACCCTTGATGGGCTGCTTACAAGGAGCCAGAATGGAGTGTAGAGTCTCTATCTTGGACCCCTCCAGAAGGGAAGGAGGAGGCTGACCCTTAACCCAGGTCTGATGCTGGGAGCCTGTTGTTTGGGACATCCCCAGAGAGTTGATCCTTGTTGCTCTATGGCTGCTTAACCCTGAGCCAGCCCCAACCCAGCAGGGGGCCCTGTTCATTTGTTGTCCCTGCCCCTAACTCAGGACTGTAGGAGTCATCCCCCTCCCCTCAGCCTCTTCCTTCCCAGGGAGCAAAGCCATAAGGGGGTGGGGGCCACTCCATGGGGACTCTCCAGAAGGCCAGGCCTCAGGAGGTGGAATTGACTTGGGGGTTTGCCTTCTTTCTCCAAGCTGCTCCCACAGTGGGGAGTGAGTTGGCTCTCAGCTCTGTAGTTGATGGAGGTAGGGGTGGTCAGATGGGGTGGGTGGTACCCAGGGGCACATCCTTGGCTCTGCCCCATGTGTCTCAGGGGGGCCAGGTGTGACCTCATCTTTTTCATGGTGCTATCCCTGGTGCTACTGGGGTGTAGGGAGGCTCCCTCTCCTCCCCACACCGGAATGGGGTAGGATGGGGGATTGGAAGAACTTGAACTTTTATTAAAAAATTGCAAGCCCTTAGGAGTTTTTTTTTATATTTTTATGTGATGTCAAGTGGGAGGGTGAGATCTCAGTTTGGCTGGGAAGGTGGGGGAGGTGGCATGCTGGGGAGATGGACAACACCCTGACATGCCTTCAGAAGGGAGAGGGACAGTGGGCTCTGGGGATGCTGAACTAAGATACAGCCCTGTAACTGCACATCTTATAGGGCATGACCAAAATGCCTTTCTCTGCTGTGGGGAACTGAGGAGATAACCAAGAACTGATGTCCAGGAAGCAGAGTGACCTGCCTGAGGCCATACAGGGACTTGGCACTTCTCAACCAGATCTAGAGCAGAGCCTGGTGTGGTGGCACCCCTTTATTTCCCAACACTTTAGGGCAGAAGCAGACAGATCTGTGTGAGTTGAAGGCTAACCTGATCTAACAGGGAATTCCAGGCCAGCCAAGGCTACATAGTAAAACTGTCAAAAAACAAAGAAACAAACAGAAAGCCCTGTACTTGGGGGTGTGCTATTTAGGAGCAGGTTGAGAGGAGGTGATATGAGGCCAAGAAACTCAGCCCTGCTGATGGGTGGAGGGAACCTCATGTAACCCAGTTGTCCATAAGTTTCCCCTAGTGTACAATAGGATAAAACAAGCTGGGGACATAGTTCAGTGGTAGAGGATTTACATAGCAGATGCCCAGCCGTAAATTTGAATCTTCATATCCGAAAGGAAAAAAAAAAGAACCAAGAAAGAAAGGATCCAGCATGGAAACTGGGTGCTGCCTTGGTAGGGTTTCCCTATCCGTTTCTCCCCCTTAGGAACCTTGGGGGTGATCTGATGGCTCCTGGGCCTAGGGTCCTATGGGGAGAGCCACTGTCGGAAGGCGAAGTGGGACATGAAGATCTCTAAGATAAACCCTAAGGAAGAACAGCAGAGCATTTTGATGTTTTTGCCCCTCTGCCAGGAAGCACATGAAACTCACCGTTGTCCCGAAGAGACAGGTTTCTGGGAAACAGAGCTAGAAAAAGGAAAACAGGGCAACTGGTCTCAAACCTCCCTCTCGCAGGGGAGGATGCTGAGAGACAGGGGTGTGGGCCCTGGGTCGGGAAAAAACCGACAAGTAAATTTAGGTGTGTAAAATTGTGGGGGTGAGAGATTGGAAAGCTAGTGATGGAGGCAATGGTCCAAATGGGACTGGCTGCTTGAGTGGCAAGGTGTGTCTGGCTCTTGTGTAGGTCAAGAAATGGGCAAATTTTGGCCAGTTGTAAAAAATGGCCGGAATGGACGGCAGGGGGGCCGCATTAAATCCAGTGTTGGAAGGCAAAGTAGATGACTCTGTGATTGAAGCCGCCTTCTTACGTAAAAGTTGATGCAGTTTGGCCCTTTAAAAGTGTTGGAAGAGCCCAGAAAGTATTCAATTTTGGCATGACAAGATTAGGGACTGAGGAGGGAGGAGGTAGAGGAAGAATGGGCATTGAGAGAATATGTACTCTAACCCCAGGGATCTGGGCAGGATAAAACATGGGTGCCCACTGTTCCTTCTTTTGCTCCAGACACCTAACGGGCGATGTTAAGTCTTAGGGAGCATTTAGCCTCTACCCAACATGCCCCCCGGTCAGCTGTTGTTCTCTCAGCAAACACACCTTTTGGGGTGGTGAGTGAACAGTATCTTCTGAAGCTTGTCATTACCCTGTACTTCCCCTGACCCTCCCTTTAGGTTGTGGTCAGAATTGAGCCAAGGGGGAGATGTTGTCATCCCGGGGCCCCTGGGGTTTTGGGCCTTGGTGGGTGGTGAGCAGCCTATGGGGCAGGTGGTGGGCCAGGCATCAAGGGTGGAACCACAATTTCCCAAGGGGGGCTCAGCCATCCCTCCTATCCTTTCTTTGATAACCCCAAGCCCTAGCCATCTTGGTTTACAGCTCAAGAAACTGAGGTTGGTCTTCAGGAAAAAGACGTGATATCCAAGGTATCTTTGAACCTGGGAGTTAAATGTAGTCACCTGAGGCCTTTTAAGACAGAGTCTAGAATTACTTCAAGGTCTAGCTGGGAGGCTGATACTGTGGGTAACAGCAGATGCCAGCACAGCCAGCTAGAGGCTCTGCCTCTATGGGATTACTAGTACTGGGCTTGGTGGCTATAATCCCAACACTTGGAAAAATAAGTCAGGAGGATTAAGAGTTCGAGGCACTGTGGCTTACAAGAGAGCTCTCTCAGAACAATAAACAAACAGGTCACACTTTCAGGATGAAAGACGGTTCAGGGTTTAAGATGTTTACTGTTCTTCCAAGGACCCGGCCTTAGGCTACTCACAATTTACCAGTAACTCCAGCCCTAGGGCATCTTATGTCCTCTTCGGCCTCCACCAATCAGCACCCACCCACCCACCACGTCACACGTTTAAAAAAGGGGCCTAGGAAATTATCAGGACAGCATGGTGTGTGGTACACACTTTTAATTCAGTACGAGGGCAGACATGGTGGATCCTTGGTTCAAGCTACATAGATTCGTCAAAATGTGTCAGTCGTTTGGAGCACTGGAACCACAATGATTGAAGATGGAAAGAAAGAATAATTCAGACAAATGTGAATGTGCTAAAGGGGTCAGTAGAGGAAACATCACGTATGGACAAAGGGGCAGATGGCTCCACACGAGCAAAGGATAGACCTGCATTAGAATAAAGTGGGCAGGATGCTAGAGAGATAGCTCAGTGGTTAAGAGCATTTAAGGTTCCCTCTGGCCTCTTTGAGCACCAGGTGTTCAAGGGGGGTGTTGTGTTTGTGTGTGTGTACATGAGTAGTTTATTCATATACATTTTTTAAATTAATAAAATCAGATGTGCCAGGTTTCTGGGTTGCTGAAGGATGGGCAAGTCTTTGTGGCCTTGTCGGAACAAGAGGGCTCTTATTGAGGGGACAGGATGTTTTTGGAGGGACATGGGAGCAGTGGAGATAGAGCATGATTAAAAGTGGATATAGTGTCAAAGCAGAGTAGTCATGGAATAATGGAACAACTTAGTCATGGAATGAAGATTCCTCAAGACCAGAGACTGGATGGGTGGGGGTGTGATAGCTTAGATGGCCCAGACAGGATGGGAGGAGGCTGACATGTCAACATTTGAAGACTGGTAGCAGGCAGGTATGGCAATTGAGAGACAGGACACAGTGGAGCCCTGTAGCTGGAGAAGGTTTTGTTGTTGTTGTTTTGTTTTGTTTTCTTGTTTTTCCAGATAGGATTTCTCTGTATAGCCCTGGCTGTCCTGAACTCACTCTGTAGACCAGGCAGGCCGCCAACTCAGAAATCTACCTGCCTCTGCCTCCCAAGTGCTGGGATTAAAGGCATGTGCCACCACTGCCCGGCTTATTGTTACTGTTTTGAAGGAGTGTTTTACTGTGTTATTTTTTTTTTTTAGGAATGGTTTTGTTTTGCCAGCATTTCACTGTGTGATGTAACCTTGGTTAGCCTTGAATTCACTGTGTAGACCAGGCTAGCTTCAAATTCACAGAGCTTCACATCCTCTGCCTTTGGAGTACTGGACTAAAGGCATGGGCTACCTTCAATGTTGAGATGTTGATTTCACGATCAGAAGCAAACCACAAGAGCCTCTGAGCTTGTTTCTGTCTACCTGCCTGGGAATTATGACTGCCTTAACTCACAGAGCTGCAATTCTTTTTGCCCCCATGATCAAAAGAAGCAGTGTTCAGGGGCTCAGTCAGTAAGCAGCCACCGTGTATGCATGGATCCCCAACATGCTGTAACGCCAATGCTGGGAGTCAGAAATGGGAGGATCCCAGCCATCTAGTCCATAAGTTAAGTTCCAGGATTAGCATGAGATACCCTGTCTCAAACACAGGAAACAAAACAAGAAAAAAACAAATATTAGCAGCACCATAACTTTATTTGTGGCATAAAGACAAAATGGAGAGGGGGGCCACCCACGCTGGGCTTGATGAGAGGACAGCAGTCACTGGGGGTTGATGCCACCAGGTGAGCAGTGCCTCAAGGCAAGCAAGGTCAGATTTTGCCGGGAAATTTCCCTGCTTGATCTGCTCATTCCAGAGCCGCACCTGCAGAGGCAGAAGGACCCCCGGGGCTGCTCAGCCTGAGCCTGGAGCCACTACCCTTTCCACCAACCCCTCTCCGCCCTCTCACCCAGCTGATGGGACACAGAGAATGGAATACACGAAATAGTACTCGCAGGGCTGTGTGTTCTTTCCGCGGCGATTCATGGCCTTCATACACCGGTGGTAGTCTGCAGAGTGCCTCGGGGTGAGAGGGTCATGAGACAAGCCATGCCCAGTCAAGAACAGGCCACGACCCACCCACCTAGACCTAGGTCTCACCTACCTATCATGTCCAGCCCTTCCAGGACAGCCTGACCCTTTCCAACTAATCGGGTTCCTCCTTTCCATTCCAGCCCCCAAACTCCCTCTTGACTGGGCTCCATCACCTAGTGAGGTCTAGTTCCTTCTGGTTGTCTGCCTCACCTTTGCCCTCCAGGGCTCAGTTCCAGCTGGCTGCAGATCAGGTGCCTCCATTCACCTCAAGTCCCGCTTTTTCTCTTGATCTCGCCCCCTCAGTCCTGGTCTTGCCCTTTACAGACAAGGCTCCATCCCTTCTGGCTCAATCCATTTCACCCCAACTGGGCAATCTTATTCCCTCCAGACCAGCTGCCTCCCTCCATTCTAGGACCCGCCCCTCCATGGCTCAGCTCCACCCACTTTGGTGCAGGCCCCACCCCTCCAGGCCAAGGCCAAGCCTCCCATTCCAGATGGTCTCCGATGGTGTCCAGGACGGGGCCTCCCCTCAAATTTGGCCCAACGGTCTTACCGAGAAAATTCTGGTAGCAGTGAGCGTCTGGTTCTGGTTAGGGAAGCGCGGGTCGAGGGCGGCGTTGTCCATTGGCCCGGAGGGGGCTTCTGGGCTTTAACACCCAACATCCAAGTAGCAATTCCTGCAGGAAGGGGTGCAGGGCTCACTGGGGCCTTATGGACCCATTCCCCTTATGGTCACGGAGGGGGGAGGGGAATGGGATCCTCCTCTTTCCCTAGAGACCAGAGCTAGATATAAATTTATATTATTGGGGAGGATGGGGGGGAGATGTCAGGGAGAAGCTCAATTTTGCAGGGATTAAAAGTCCTAGTCTGAGACTAACAGCCCTGTCTTTGTGCTGGTAAGTGTGTGCGCTCTCCTATGCGGGTCCGCAAGGACTGCCTTCAAGAACCGGGGGAGGGGCCCCTACTGATCCCACCCCCGCATTACAGACGACTCCTATTGGCTGGGACTCCAGCCAATCGGACCTGAGGGTCGAAATTTTTCTCCTCTGCTCTTGGGACCAAGTCCTCAAGCTCAAGCTACAGTTAACGGTTGATTCCGCAGCCCGGGTGTTCCAGCTACGTTGGTCCACTTCAGTCTGGTGGGACAGGGTGGGTGGTGTTTAGAGTGGGTCAGGAGATGGGGAAGGTGGAAGCGGGGCGCCCCTAGGCCCAGTGAGCCCTGAACCCCTTCCTACAGGAATTGCTACTTGGATGTTGGGTGTTAAAGCAGCACTCTGAGCCTTACAGTTGGGGAACGCAGCACCCTGCTGGCCTAGGAGGAAAGAGGGTATTATTCCTGGCCCTGAGACCCACTCGTCTATGTCCAGGTCTTTGATCTCACCCCCACTCAACACATTAGTAGTAATTCCCCATTCCGTCATCTCCAGGCTCTCTTAAACGACCATCTACTATCTGTCTCCATGGACATCTGGACATTTCATAGACATATTTGGTCGGATCTGTTCCTTTCACTTAGTATGTGACAGTGTTTTTATTTTGACTTTGTTCCCCCTTGAGGAAAGACCTCAAAATGGCCTCAAGTTGGCTGGCTTGGAACTAGTTCTGTAGGCCAGAATGGCCTCAGACTTAAGAGACCCACCTGCTGCTTCTTCCCTCTTCTGCTCCCCAAGTGCTGGCATTAAAGGGGGAGATGGGTGGCGGGCCACAGGTGCTTGTGAATCAGAGGACAGTTATGGCAGTTTGCTCATTCTTTCCACCTTCTGGGTTCCAAGGATGGAGCTCAGGCTGTTAGTCTTGGGGACAAGCATTTTTATCCACTGAACCATCTCAAGGGTTCTTAATAACTTGACATAGGGTCACTTTATTGCCCAGGCTGGCCTTGATATTGATACACAGCTAAGGTGACCCTGAACTCCTTGATCCTCATGCCGTCACCTCCCGAGTGTTAGGACCAGAGGTGTGATCTGTCACAGCCGGTTCTATTTGGTGCCAAGATAAATCAAGGGCCTCCTGCCTGCTTGGTGGGCAAGCAAGCACTCTGTCAAGTGAGCTATCCCCCATCCCTCTGTCTCTCCTTTATAGTACCTTGCTGAAAACCTCCTTCTATGACTCTCAGCCTTCTGTTTCCAGAAGAACCCAGCGATCCTGTACACCCCTGGGAGCACCAACTTGTAACTACTCCAACACAGAAAACTTTAACACAAAAGCAAAAGGGTCTGCAAGCACTTGCATGATCCCAGAAAGTCATGCACCCCCAAAAGGACCATCTACTTGGAAATACCACTTCTCAGAAAGATCCAACTGTCTAGTACCAGAAAGCTCTCAACTCATGGGCAAAGGCCCCTGTGGGCCTTCCTAACATGCTACAGGAAGGAGACTTGCTTGAGAGAAAGACTGAAGGGAAACAGGAACCAGTGTTGTTGGTGGGAGAGCAGAATACAAAGGTGATAGACATGAGGGCCCAAACCATGTCCCTGCATCTGCCCTTTGCCGCTACCATGAAGCAGTCCAAGGAGCTCTTGATTAGCAAAACCCAAGAGGTCACGCTGGAGGCCTTGAAGGGCAGGGAGAAGGACAGGGCTCACAAGATGGAGGGGGAGACAATTGTGACTGTGCCTGATCTAAAGTCCAAGGAGACAGAGATTCAGAAGAATTGGGTCTCAACCAAGGAGATAGCTGTCGGAGGACCCCTACACAGAGGACAATAGGCCCTTCTCTGCAGAGGGGCTCGCCCATGCCAAGATGATGATTGTGGCCAATTCCAAACACCAACACCTGAAGCCAGCTACCATGTCTCTGCCCTCTTCATTCTCTACCACTTCCAAGGTGTCTCCATGTCCGTGCCGGCCAGTTTGTCCTTTAACACCAGCCCGCTGACCTTTCCAGAGGATACACCAATAGTGGTCATACAACAATCCGGGTCCCCTATTTTTAAGGGAACCAGGAGAGAACAGCGCACCAGATGGAGAGGAATCTGCCTGAGGACATGCCAAGAACTTCCCAGGAACCCATGAGTGACTTGCCAGACGTCTAGTTTTTGAGAGCTTAAAGACACCTGAAACTTGTGTTTCTCACCACCATGCTTATCTTAGGTTTGGATGACATGTCAAAGGAAACGTCGCCCTTCACCTACACAGTATCCCCACCTCTGACATCTCAGTCACAGTGCCCCCAAAGCCTGCAGTACAACACCAAGGATTCAAGGAACAATCACAGCATCCTCTTTTGGTGGTGACAAAGTCAACCTCAGAAATTCTCCTTCCTGTCACTTTGCAAACGGAGAATAAGGGGAAAATGGCCACAAAAGCTGAGGTGCCGATGAAGGAATCTGGTGCCCGTCATAGTCAGGTATTTGGGAATAGTTGTTGACATCCAGTCTCAGAGGGTGGGGCTGGGAAGGGGAACAGGTTCTCAGGATTACATTCGAGGCATTTTGAATGCTAACTGCACACCTTAACACCGAGCCAACCCACATCGCTAGACACGGAGTAGATCTGAAGTGCTGGCTGTGTGGCAGACATTGCTCTAAGCAGTGGGGGTACTGCACCCAACAATAAGGCTGGCAGAAACAGGAGGTGGGGCTTGTCACCTAGTGACTAGGGCTAAGGCATATTGCTTAAACATTCACAGTGCAGAGGGTAGACACCATTACAGCACACTGGCCTAAAGTGGCCTCAGCCTCAGAGCTGGGGGTCATTTGTGTAAAGACATGAAAGAGGAGGCTCAGATGGCGGGGTGCTTACCTAGCATGTACGAAGCCAGGGCTTGAACCGCCCAACACTGAAACTAGTAGCCACTGGATGTGTATGGGGGGTGGGGTGGGGAAGTGCGGCAGAGTCACACAGAAACTGAAGACAAGTTTAAGGACTTTGGCTCTGAGCAAGCTGAACGGTTGAGGCCAGAAGAATAGTTGGAACTGATTTATGTGGAAAGGGCTCTTTTGGCTGGAGTCCAGAATGTAGTGGCTGGGGTTGGGGGGGATGATGGCAGAGTATAGGAGTGCCACCCAGGAGATGAATTGGAGGCTGCTCAGGAGATGATGGTAGCCTAGACAAGAGAGTGTGGAGAAGCCTTGGATTCCTCTGACACTTTGAAAGGGAACAGGATACCTCATTGACTGATGCACCTGATGCTTAAAGGGTCACCCTTTAGTCACTTTTCTCCACACTGTGACAAAATCCAGGACAAAGCAAGGAAATGGTTCATTCCGGGGGACAATCCATCATGATGGGGGAAACACTATGCACTTACTTGTCTGTGTGTGTGTGTGTGTGTGTGGTGGGGGGTAATGGTATGAGTGTTTGTGGCCTGTGCATGCATATGTGGAAGACAGAAGTCAACTCCTTGTGTCTTCCTCTGTGACATTCCCCTTTATTCTGTGAGACAGTCTCTCACTGAAGTTAGAGCTTGCTGTTTGGGGCTGGGGATGACTGGTCAGTGAGCCCTGGACATCCACCTGTTTCCAGCCCACTTGTGCTGGGCTTAAAGGACCGGGCCAACATCCCTAGCTTTTCCATCTGTGCATGTGCATGTGTGTGCATGTGTGTGTGTGTGCATGTGTGGTGTGCATGTGTATGGGGGTGGGGAGGTGGGAGATTTGAGTGTGTGAAAGTATGTGTATGTGTGTGCATGTGTGAGTGCCCGTGTGTGTGTCTAGGTATGTGTTCCAGGGGTTGCCCAGACAGTCTGACTGACTGTCTCCTCTCTGCCCATGAACAGCCAATCAAGCACAAGCTCAGGTCTCAGGCTGTGGGTGATTCTGTGCCTGTCATCTGGTCACAACTTCAATCTTCTGAGGATCACATGAAAGTCACAAAAAGCAAGTAGGCAATGGGTTTTGTGGCTAGTTGTGTTTAGGACCCTGGATCAGATATCACTAATGTCCTACTGCATTACCTCTGTAGGTCCTATTTAGATGCCTGCTCTGACAGACCTGAATCTCTAATCCATGTTTCTGGTGGAGCAATACCACCCTCCGCTACCTACATGAACCTGCTTTTGATTTTGATCCCTTTCCTAGAGGGCTCAGACTTCTTTCTGTCCTACAGACAAGGCCAGCATCACCATCCGGAACAATTAAGTATCATCACTAACACGATCACCAAGGTTCACTCTAGTTCAAAGGCCAGCTATTCACAAGGGCTGGGGTCTAGATCCCAGGGTTGGGGAGAGGCTGGGACCTAGAGTCTAGAGTCCAGTAAAGAGGACTGGGATATAGATTCCAGGGTTGAGGGGGAAGGTTGGGATAGGGTCCTGGTCAGAAGAAGACAGACAAGATTCCCAAGTCTTGTGTCTCCCCTGGTCCTGAGACATCTACCCCATCCATGTACATCAAATCAGTTTATGAGGAAGATACAGCCGAGACTTCTGAGGATCACATGAAAGTACTAACAGAATCCTTCAAAGTGCATCTCTCGGCAAACAAAAAAAAAAAAATTTACCTGTCAAAGACCTCCTCTGATCACCTGGACACCCTACCTGTGGGCAGCAAAACCTTGACGGGTTCATGGGTACTGAATCCACCACACTAACTCCTTAAACACATCTTACCCTCTGCCTTCTAGCCTCTACGAAGTCTGAAGACAAGACCAGGTCCATCAGGCTCAGAGAAACATGTGAGGCCTCGCCATGCATCTGTCCCCAACAAAACCAGGGAAAATGCCATTCCTTGTGGACCGGTCTAATAAGGTGCCAGCTGAGCCTGCTCCAGCTCGGATGGCCTCTTCCGAGCTCTTCCCGCTCCATCTCGGAAGACCCCAGATGCACCGCGGGCAAGACGGAAGTCTTCAGCCTCACCTAGTGGTTTCTATAACTCTCAGCCTTCTGTTTCCCAGAAGAACCCAGCGATTCCTGGACACCCCTGGAAGCCCCAAGTTGTAACTGCTACTACCGTTAAAACTTCAACACAGAAGCAGAAGTGTCTACAAGCACCTGCACGATCCCAGAAAGCCAGCACCCCAAAAGGACCATCTACTTGGAAATACCCCATCTCAGAAGGATCCAACTGCCCAGTCCCAGAAAGCTCTCAACTCATGGGCAAAGGCCCTGTGGGCCTTCCTAACATGCTACAGGAAGGAGACTTGCTTGAGAGAAAGACTGAAGGGAAACAGGAACCAGTGTTGTTGGTGGGAGAGCAGAATACAAAGGTGATAGACATGAGGGCCCAAACCATGTCCCTGCATCTGCCCTTTGCCGCTACCATGAAGCAGTCCAAGGAGCTCTTGATTAGCAAAACCCAAGAGGTCACGCTGGAGGCCTTGAAGGGCAGGGAGAAGGACAGGGCTCACAAGATGGAGGAGGAGACAATTGTGACTGTGCCTGATCTAAAGTCCAAGGAGACAGAGATTCAGAAGAAATGGGTCTCAACCAAGGAGATAGCTGTCGAGGACCCCTACACAGAGGACAATAGGCCCTTCTCTGCAGAGGGGCTCGCCCATGCCAAGATGATGATTGTGGCCAATTCCAAACACCAACACCTGAAGCCAGCTACCATGTCTCTGCCCTCTTCATTCTCTACCACTTCCAAGGTGTCTGCCATGTCCGTGCCGGCCAGTTTGTCCTTTAACACCAGCCCGCTGACCTTTCCAGAGGATACACCAATAGTGGTCATACAACAATCCGGGTCCCCTATTTTTAAGGTGAACCAGGAGAGAACAGCGCACCAGATGGAGAGGAATCTGCCTGAGGACATGCCAAGAACTTCCCAGGAACCCATGAGTGACTTGCCAGACGTCTAGTTTTTGAGAGCTTAAAGACACCTGAAACTTGTGTTTCTCACCACCATGCTTATTTAGGTTTGGATGACATGTCAAAGGAAACGTCGCCCTTCACCTACACATATCCCCCACCTCTGACATCTCAGTCACAGTGCCCCCAAAGCCTGCAGTACACACAAGGATTCAAGGAACAATCACAGCATCCTCTTTTGGTGGTGACAAAGTGAACCTCAGAAATTCTCCTTCCTGTCACTTTGCAAACGGAGAATAAGGGGAAAATGGCCACAAAAGCTGAGGTGCCGATGAAGGAATCTGGTGCCCGTCATAGTCAGGTATTTGGGAATAGTGTTGACGTCCAGTCTCAGAGGGTGGGGCTGGGAAGGGGAAACAGGTTCTCAGGATTACATTCGAGGCATTTTGAATGCTAACTGCACACCTTAACACCGAGCCAACCCACATCGCTAGACACGGAGTAGATCTGAAGTGCTGGCTGTGTGGCAGACATTGCTCTAAGCAGTGGGGGTACTGCACCCAACAATAAGGCTGGCAGAAGCAGAGGTGGGGCTTGTCACCTAGTGACTAGGGCTAAGGCATATTGCTTAAACATTCACAGTGCAGAGGGTAGACACCATTACAGCACACTGGCCTAAGTGGCCTCAGCCTCAGAGCTGGGGGTCATTTGTGTAAAGACATGAAAGAGGAGGCTCAGATGGCGGGGTGCTTACCTAGCATGTACGAAGCCCTGGGCTTGAACCGCCCAACACTGAAACTAGTAGCCACTGGATGTGTATGGGGGGTGGGGGTGGGGAAGTGCGGCAGAGTCACACAGAAACTGAAGACAAGTTTAAGGACTTTGGCTCTGAGCAAGCTGAACGGTTGAGGCCAGAAGAATAGTTGGAACTGATTTATGTGGAAAGGGCTCTTTTGGCTGGAGTCCAGAATGTAGTGGCTGGGGTTGGGGGGGATGATGGCAGAGTATAGGAGTGCCACCCAGGAGATGAATTGGAGGCTGCTCAGGAGATGATGGTAGCCTAGACAAGAGAGTGTGGAGAAGCCTTGGATTCCTCTGACACTTTGAAAGGGAACAGGATACCTCATTGACTATGCACCTGATGCTTAAAGGGTCACCCTTTAGTCACTTTTCTCCACACTGTGACAAAATCCAGGACAAAGCAAGGAAATGGTTCATTCCGGGGGACAATCCATCATGATGGGGGAAACACTATGCACTTACTTGTCTGTGTGTGTGTGTGTGTGTGTGGTTGGGGGGGTGTGATGGGTATGAGTGTGTGAATTGTTGGTCATGTGTGCTATGTGTTTCACAGCTCCCAGACGTCTGACTGAGTCTCTCTGCCAGAACAGTCAATAACACAGTAGGTCTCAGGTTGGGATCTGTGCTGATGGCAAACTTCAGTTTTGACACTGAGTCAAAACAAGTAGCATGTTTTGTGGTAGTTGTTTTAGGACCCTGGATCAGATATCACTAATGTCCTACTGCATTACCTCTGTAGGTCCTATTTAGATGCCTGCTCTGACACACCTGAGTCTGAAAGCCATGTTTCTGGTAGGAGCAATACCCACCCTCCGCTACCTACATGAACCTGCTTATGATTTTGATCCCTTTCCTAGAGGGCTCAGACTTCTTTCTGTCCTACAGACAAGGCCAGCATCACCATCCGGACCATCTTCAGCATAATTTCCGACACAATCAAAAAGGTTCACTCTAGTTCAAAGGCCAGCTATTCACAAGGGGCTGGGGTCTAGATCCCAGGGTTGGGGAGAGGCTGGGACCTAGAGTCTAGAGTCCAGGAAAGAGGACTGGGATATAGATTCCAGGGTCTGAGGGGGGAAGGTTGGGATATGGGCTCCTGGGTCAGAAGAAGACAGACAAGATTCCCAAGTCTAGTGTCTCCCCTGGTCCTGAGACATCTACCCCATCCATGTACCATCAAATCAGATTATGAGGAAGATACAGGCAAGGTAGTCTAATTGAGACCCTTTCAAAGTGCATCTCTTGGCACAAAAAAAATTTACCAGTCAAGCCCTCCTGTGATCACCTGGACACCCTCCTGTGGGCACAAAACCTTGATGGGTTCATGGGTACTGAATCCACCACACTAATTTCCTTAAACACATCTTACCCTCCTGCCTTCTACGCCTCTACGAAGTCTGAAGACAAGACCAGGTCCACAGGCTCAGAGAAACATGTGAGGCCGCCGTCCTCCCACAAGGCTGCATCTGTCCCCATCAAACCTGGGAATATTGTGGACCGGTTTAATAAGGTGCCAGCTAAGCCTGCTCCAGCTCGGATGGCCTCAGCTCCTCCCGCTCCATCTCGGAAGACCCCAGATGCACCACGGGTAAGACGGAAGTCTTCAGCCTCACCTAGTGATGTCTGTAAATCTCAGCCTTCATTTTCCCAGAAGACCCCAGCGATTCCTGGACACCCCTGGAAGCCCCAAGTTGTAACTGCTCCCATCCAGAAAACTTTAATAAAGCAGAAGCTTCTACAAGCACCTGCACGATCCCAGAAAGCCATGCAACCCCAAAAGGACCATCTGCTTGGAAATACCCCATCACAGAAGGATCCAACTGCCCAGTACCAGAAAGCTCTCAACTCATGGGCAAAGGCCCCTGTGGGCCTTCCTAACATGTTACAGGAAGGAGACTTTCCTGAATTGAAACAGGAACCAATCTTGGTGGGAGAGAAAAACACAACGGTGATAGACATGAGGGCCCAAACCATGTCCCTGCATCTGCCCTTTGCCGCTACCATGAAGCAGTCCAAAGAGCTCTTGATTAGCAAAACCCAAGAGGTTATGCTGGAGGCCTTGAAGGGCAGGGAGAAGGACAGGGCTCACAAGATGGAGGAGGAGACAATTGTGACTGTGCCTGATCTAAAGTCCAAGGAGAACAGAGATTCAGGAGATAGCTGTGGAGGACCCTACACAGAGGACAATAGGCCCTTCTCTGCAGAGGCGCTCGCCATGCCAAGATGATGATTGTGGCCAATTCCATACACCAACACCTGAAGCCAGCTACCATGTCTCTGCCCTCTTCAGTCTCTATACTTCATTCTACCACGTCCGTGCCGGTCAGTTTGTCCTTTAACACCAGCCCGCTGACCTTTCCAGAGGATACACCAATAGTGGTCATACAACAATCCGGGTCCCTATTTTTAAGGTGAACCAGGAGAGAACACGCACCAGATGGAGAGGAATCTGCCTGAGGACATGCCAAGAACTTCCCGGGAACCCATGAGTGAGTTGCCAGACGTCTAGTTTTTGAGAGCTTAAAGACACCTGAAACTTGTGTTTCTCACCACCATGCTTATCTTAGGTTTGGATGACATGTCAAAGGAAACGTCGCCCTTCACCTACACAATATCCCCCACCTCTGAGACCTCAGTCACAGTGCCCCCAAAGCCTGCAGTACAACACCAAGGATTCAAGGAACAATCACAGCATCCTCTTTTGGTGGTGACAAAGTCAACCTCAGAAATTTCCTTCCTGTCACTTTGGAACAGAGAATAAGGGGAAAACGGCCACAAAAGCTGAGGTGCCGATGAAGGAATCTGGTGCCCGTCATAGTCAGGTATTTGGGAATAGCTGTTGACGTCCAGTCTCGGAGGGTGGGGCTGGGAAGGGGAAACAGGTTCTCAGGATTACATTCGAGGCATTTTGAATGCTAACTGCAGACCTTAACACCGAGCCAACCCACATCGCTAGACACGGAGTAGATCTGAAGTGCTGGCTGTGTGGCAGACATTGCTCTAAGCAGTGGGGGTACTGCACCCAACAATAAGGCTGGCAGAAACAGGAGGTGGGGCTTGTCACCTAGTGACTAGGGCTAAGGCATATTGCTTAAACATTCACAGTGCAGAGGGTAGACACCATTACAGCACACTGGCCTAAGGTGGCCTCAGCCTCAGAGCTGGGGGTCATTTGTGTAAAGACATGAAAGAGGAGCCTCAGAGGGCGGGGTGCTTACCTAGCATGTACGAAGCCCTGGGCTTGAACCGCCCAACACTGAAACTAGTAGCCACTGGATGTGTATGAGGGGTGGGGGTGGGGAAGTGCGGCAGAGTCACACAGAAACTGAAGACAAGTTTAAGGACTTTGGCTCTGAGCAAGCTGAACGGTTGAGGCCAGAAGAATAGTTGGAACTGATTTATGTGGAAAGGGCTCTTTTGGCTGGAGTCCAGAATGTAGTGGCTGGGGTTGGGGGGATGATGGCAGAGTATAGGAGTGCCACCCAGGAGATGTACTGGAGGCTGCTCAGGAGATGATGGTAGCCTAGACAAGAGAGTGTGGAGAAGCCTTGGATTTCTCTGACACTTTGAAAGGTAACAGGATACCTCATTGACTGATGCACCTGATGCTTACAGAGTCACCCATTAGTCACTTTTCTCTGCACTGTGACAAAATCCAGGACAAAGGAAGGAAATGGTTCATTCTGGGGGACAATCCATCATGATGGGGGAAACACTATGCACTTACTTGTCTGTGTGTGTGTGTGTGGTGTGTGTGTGTGTGGTGGGGGTGATGGTATGAGTGTTTGTTGGCCTGTGCATGCATATGTGGAAGACAGAAGTCAACTCCTTGTGTCTTCCTCTGTGACATTCCCCTTTATTCTCTGAGATAGTCTCTCACTGAATTTCCAGCTTGCTGTTTGGGGCTGGGGATGACTGGTCAGTGAGCCCTGGACATCCACCTGTTTCCAGCCCACTTGTGCTGGGCTTAAAGGACCGGGCCAAATCCCTAGCTTTTCCAT
>JAJTUV010004011.1:0-87889 GCA_021653895.1 Mastomys natalensis | reverse complement strand
ATGCACGGGCCACCACTTGGTAGATATGGGAAGCCAGGTAGTCATTCCTCACACTCATGTGGATATAACTTGGTTGTCACATTTCACTCTCAGATAATCAGGGAACAATACAGATGAGTCTGTTTACTATTTCCACTGAACTTTCTAAGGATATCCCCTAAATCTGTCTGAATAGGGTATGTTTCATAGTCTTGAGTAGGTCTTAGTAACCAGAGCCCTTTCTGTTATAGCCATCTTGATAACTATCCCCTATTAATCTAATTCTCATCCTTATTCTCAGCCAAGATGGCCTTGTGGAAAGACTGACAGAACAGCTCTCATATTGATTGCATAAATGCTGCGGAGAAGAGAACCTCTTCCGATCTCAGTTCTGCAGCCATGAATGACACAAATGAAGCCTTAAGGCCTTCCTACTGCCTCACTCAGTGCCTTCACTCCAAAAAACAGATCAAGATTTCAAATCAATTAGGCCATCAAGGTCAACTATTTTCCTGCAGTATGACTGTGGCCTTGACCAGATCTGCACCTTGGAAGGAATGGGAGAGCCAGTCAGGCCCTAGAGCTCAGCCACAGCTGCTCTGGGAGGCCACAGCTTGTGCCTGGCCCATTCTCTAGCCCTGCAGTTTTATTAGCTTCATTTTTATATGCTTTTTAGCTCCCCGAATGCAGCCAAAACCAACATCAAATAACATCAAGGAACACAAGGTCATGACTTCCCCACCCCCTCAGCATTCAACCCCCCCCCCCCCACACACACACACTCCACTTAGAGGTGGGGTATGCAGAGTAATGCAGCACAGTTTCCCCCCTGCTGATTTTTTCAGAGTTTGGGGGAAGACTGCTGCTGATCTGTGAGCTATTCTCAGGCACTGCTGCCTCAGAACTGACTGTGAGAGATGTTTCAGGTCACCATAACCCAAGGAGCAGAAGGAGGAAAAAAGGGAGGGGAGTTGGAAAACCCAGTTAACTAGCAATCTTCAGATCTCTCCCTCAGGCTAAAAGAGTCAGGCCTAATGCTCCTTCCCAGTACCTGCTAGGAGAGAGACAGTTGCAGACACCAATTACCTGCCTTTAGGGCTCTTCCTTACCCCTTTCCTTTTCCTTTTCTTTCTTTTTCCTTCCAGAGGCAACAGGAATGAGCATTCCAACAGAGCTCCCTGGTGGGCTGCAAATCCTCTCTACCCCAAGGGATTCACCAACCCTTTCATTTGAGCTTTTAGGTAGGGAAGCCAAGAGCCCAAAACCGGTCTGGGAAGTTTCCCAGTACAGCAATCTGGGCACTAGGCCTGAGACCAGATGCAGGAGCCAAACTGCCAGAGTGAAAGGAGTTCCCTGGTCTACAGAAAGTCAGAAAACCAGTTTGGATTATAGTTTTACTGACTCACAGTGCTGGGAGGCAAAGGCAAGGCCTTAGGATCAACAGAATAGAGTTTTGCCTTCTACTCCGCAGCCATAAGTTCTAGTTCTGACTGTGTTCTTCCAAATCCTCTCTCTTAAACCTAGAATCTCCAGAAACATAACAACACTCTCATAACTGCATTCTTCCAAAGATAGAATATATCTATTTTTAAAATAGTTAATTGTAGCATTTATTGACCCTGTTTTGTGCATGTGTACATATATGTTTGAGTGTGTGTATGTGCATGTCCCACCATGCATGTGGGTGTTAGAGGACAGATAGCCTGTGGGACTTGATTCTTTCCTACCACCATATATGTGAAGTAATAAACTCAAGTCATCAGGCTTAGCTCCAAGTCCATTCACCTGTTGAGTTGTTTTGCCAATCCCATATCTATTTTTCAAGCAGATAATATATAATAAAGATAATACTGACATTTTAACTGTCAAGACGTTAGTGAAGAAATCTTTGTGGTAGCCATGTGGAGCAAAACCATTTGGAAGCAAGAAAGCAATTCTTGTCTATACTTTTTCCTTAGAAAACCAGGGTTCAAACTACCTACCCTAAGACCCTACCCCTCCAACTTAATCATTGTTTTAGAATCTGGTAACATCTCTAGGACCCCTATGTATAATGTTGACAGAGATTCATTACATGACCACTGTAAAATTCTAGAGTATTTGTTTGATAACATTATGGCTCTGAGGTTTCTTTCTTGGCCATCTTGATAGGAATTTTTAAGGGTTCAAGATTGGGGCTGGGGAAATGTTCAGTGGTTAAGAGCACATTCTGCTCTTGCAACGGATTCAAGTTAGTTTCTCAGCACTGAATAAACTGATGATATGCTTGCTCCAAGGTATGGTAAAGTAGATGAGTTTTATTGTATATATGAGGGAGAGAGCAGCCAGAGGCATCTGGAAAAATCCAGAGAAGACAGAGAAAATAGTAAACTGAATGTGGCCAGCAGGCTGGACCTGGCCTGGAGAAGCAGGAGCAGAATAGAGAGAGATTAAGAGAAGTTAGAAGAGGACTGAGGCGGGGGTGGGGGTGAGGGCAAATAGAAAGGATAGCTGAAATACCAGGGTTATAAGCAGAAATGAGTAGCTGGGGACAGGGAAGGTCTTGAGCTGGAGTGTGTTTATGGTAGAGCTGAAGGTGAGAAGAGCCAGGATGTTAGCATGTATTCTGAAATGTATCACAGGTACTTGTGATACTGTAGGAGCCTATAGGCTAGCATACACCTTGGTATACTAACAGGCACCACATATAACCACTTGCCCTTTCTGCCAGTAATAGGGGAAATGGCTCCTGTTGGTTGAGGGAAACTAGCTTCTCAAGGTCCTAAAGAATGCTGGCTTTTATCTAACTGCCAGAATTTGAGGAAGTAGAGTTTCCTTTGGACCTAACAAACACCTACTTTGGGTACTGTGGCTAACCACTCCCTGAACTCTTTCATCTAAGCATGCACTCAGCACTCACATGTATACACACACACACACACACACTTAAATAAAATAAAATGTTAAAAGAGTTTTATATTGTTTCTCAAGGGTAGTGTTGGCTTTATATATGTATTTGTATCTTTGCCTCTACCTACACTTTACTTATACAAATCTAATTTTCTACCAACCTATCTAGATACCATGGATATCAGCGTTTCTTTGCTGTTGGAAAATAAGGTCTATTAGCTAGATTTTATTGTGGTTATAATCCTTTTTGTAGTTCAGATGTAAATTAATGATTCACTCTATGCATTGGTAAATATAGCTTTATTCCAAGAAGCTAGTGATGACATACTCTAAATACAGTACATAAAGCTATTCCATCATCATTAATAAAAATAGAGCCATAAATCAAAAGTTTTAATAGATAATTGGATTCACTTTTTCTTCTGCAAATGTGTGTAGATGTTTATCCAACTCAACCCAACTCCCAACATCATTCAAGTACGGAAGGGATAGAGATAAGAGAGACAAATCTAGAAGAAAACATAGGGAATTTTATGGCTTCTAATACAGAACAGAGAGCTAGGTCAGAGTGAATGCATTTAGGTAACTATCCCTGTCGTTTTCTCATGGTTTATCAAGTTCTATTAGAACTTCCCAAACTTTCTTGTTTTCCAATATCCTCCTTAGCATCTCATCAATATTTTTCATGGTGTTTCTAGACCAGTAAGAGTACACAATATTTCCATTTATTCCATAGTTAACTTCCCCCAACTCAGTATGTATTCATTACAAACAACATAGTAGCCACTTAAAATGATATGAATAAATTAATTTAAAAGGTTAACATAAAGAAAATATTTTATTTCGTCTTATATAATCACCATTGGACATCAGACAACTTGCCAAACCTTAGAATCTGATTGGAGACCATTTGTTTTATTTTCTGATTCTCATGGACTTATATATGATGCTTGATTTTTAATATTGTAACCATACAAAAATGTAGTACAATCTAATGTTAAAGCCATGAACTATCTCAAGCAAGCAGGTTATGGGATTATTGACTAATGCTGTCATAGAAGTATGAGATAGTAATATGTCTATGTCGTCCATAAACTTGCTTGAGGTGTGTTTCACACTATAGCTAGAGAAAGTCCACATCTAACATACTAATGAGAGCCAAAATAATTTAGAATATTGACAAATGTAAGTGCTGGTGAGAATGTAAAGTAATGAATTCTCTCATATAGTATTAGTGCCAGTGATATTTGGTTATTTTGTAAGGACATCTGCCATTATCTATTAAACATGGACATTTGTCTATTCTTTGACTTATGTATATTCCACAAGAATTTTTTCTTATTCATTTTATGTGTAAGAGTGTTTTGCCTGCATATGTTTATATGTACTCTGTGTATTCCTGGTGCCTGTGGAGTTCATAAAAGGGCGTTTTATCTCCTGGAACTGGAGTTTCAGATGGTTTCAAGCTGCCATATGGGTGCTGGGAATTGAACCTGGGTTTTCTGAAAGAGCAACCAGTGCTCTTAACTGCTTAGCCAAGCCTCTAGCCCTCTAAAGCATTTTTATAAGCTGAGTATCAGCATAACTCTGGCACCAGAATGGTCATAATAGTACACATACTGTCTTCACTTAGCATGCTTTGTGATTTTGTGTTGTCTGACATGCTCTGAATCTGCTTTTGTAGGTCTTGTAAAATGAATGAGATGTTAGCAGAATTGTCCGGACTATATACAAAGCAACCCAAGCTTGGCAATGATATGAGTGCCACCCTAGTCTGCTGTGAGGATGTCTAAAGGCATAGACTTCTATACATTGCCCTTTTCATTATTTGAACTTTAGAACTGAGAAGAGAAATTCAGTTGACTGTGTAAAAGGACAGTTGACACTTATATCATCCCTGCCCCCTGTAGTATTAACAGGGTCTTGAAAAAGTAAAGCTTTCACTTCAATCTAACAGGAACACAACAATTTGAATTTCCTTCAGGTGGGAACAACAGAACTAGTGAATGGTTTTTCTGACAGCTCCCAAGTACTAGAATTGAAAAAAGAAACCTCTACATCCAGCTTTCAAAGCTTCCTGACCAATAAACCTCATAAATTTTAATCAAATCTTGACTCTACAATATACCAGTTCTTGACCTTGTACAGAATTCTTTATCTCTCTTATCATGTATTTAACCATCCACAAAACAAGTGTAATTCAGGTAAATAAGATTGTCACAATATGCATTGTAACAATTTATACTAAAGTGTGTACTATATTGGCCAGGGAGATAGCTCAGTGGGTAAATATACTTGCTGTACAAGCCTAATGACGATCCCTGGAACCCATATAAAGAGCAAAAAGTAGTGTTGTGTATCTGTAACTCCAGGACTTCTGCTATGCCACTGGAGATAGAGATGAGAGAATTGCCTGTAAAAATCATGGACCAGCTACTTGGGAGTACACTGTAGCAGCAGAAGAAAAAAATAGACACTGGTTCAAAACAAGGTAGAAGGTAAGAACTGATTTCCAAATTGTCCTCTGACCTCCACAAGCATGCCACAGCAATTGTGTACCCTACCACACATATAACACAGGTTTTTACATTTTTATTTCCTCGAGAATTTTATACAAAATATTTGATTATGTTCCTTTCTTTCTTCCTCCAAGATCCTCCCCTACCTCCCTACACAACCAACTACATATGGTGCCTGTCCTGAATTATGGTCAATATATACCAGGTATCACTCCATTGAAGAAAATTAACTTTCCTTCTTCCAGAAGGAATTAACTGCCAATAGCTTCATAGAAAGTAATGGTCCTTTGTCCCCACTTCTCCTTATCCATGCTGAGATATTGTCTGCTTTGAACTTGCAGATCCTGTGCATGCTGTCATAGTCCCTGTGAGTTCATATGTCCATCTGCCTTGGTATGTCTGGAAAACATTGTTTCCTTGAAGTTATCTACCACCTCTGGCTCTTACAAATCATTTTCCTCTTCTTCCACATGAATCCTTGGGCCCTGAAGAAAGGGGTGTGATATAGACATCCGATTTAGGGCTGAGCATTCCAAAGTCTCTTATTTTCTGTACATTGACCAGCTGTGGTTTCTGTGTTGTTGCCATCTTCTATAAGAAACTTCTTTGATAACGGTTACATGATACACTGATCTATGGGCATTGAAATATGTCTTAAGAAGCATTTTATTGCTATGCTCATTTAGAAAGATAATAGAAATAGATTTTCCCTGAGAGCCTATGACCTATTTAGCTACAGGTTCATGGCCTCATCGACAGTGTCATATACAGCAATGGTTTTCAACCTTCTTAATGCTGTGACCTTTTAATACAGTTCCTCATGTTGTGGTGACTACTCAACTACAAATTTGCTACTTCATGACTGAAATTTTGCTAATGTTATAAATCATAGGGTCAATATCTGATAGATATATAGGGTATCTGATATGTGATCCCCAAAGAGATTGTGACCCACAGGTTAAGAACCACTGATATTTAGTTCTATCTCATAGACTGGGCATTAAATTTAATTTTGTTTTAGGATTCAAGGAAGGTTTTTTTTTTCCATTAATTTACTTATTAATTCACTTTACATCCCAATCACAGCCTCTTCTCCCAGTACCCCTTCACACAGTCAATACCCCCATTCCTCCTGCCCCTTCTCCTCTGAGAATTGGAGCCCACCCCCCTGTACCAACCCACCCTGGCACATCAAATCACTACAGGACTAGTCACATCCTCTCTCCCAAGCTCTCGTTACATCTGACCCCGCCCCTATCCCTCTCCCTATCCCTTCTCCCACCCAGGTCCCTCCCTCCATCCACCTCTAATAATTATTTTATTTCCCCTTATGTGTGTGATTGAAGTATCCTCCATTGAGACCTCCTTGTTATTTAGCTTCTCTGGGTCTGTGAATTGCAGCATGGGTATCCTGTACTTTATGGCTAATATACACTTATAAGTACTTTATGGCTAATACACACTTATAATACATACTTATACATACCATGTTTATCTTTCTGGGTCTGTGTTTCCTCACACAATATGATATTTTCTAGTTCCATCCATTTGACTGCAAATTTCATGATGCTATTCTTTTTAATAGCTGCATAGTACTCCATTGTGTAAATGAACCATAACTTCTTTATACATTCTTTGTTGAGGGACACTTGAGTTCTTTCCAGTTTCTGGCTATTACAAAAAAGCTGCTATGAACATAGTGGAACAAGTGTCTTTGAGGGATGGTGGAGCATAGTTTGGGAATATGCCCAGGATGGTATAGCTGGGTCTTCAGATAGAACTATTCTCAATTGTCTGAGAAACCACTAAATTGATTTCCAATGAGATTGTTCAAGTTTGCATTCCCACTTGCAATGGAGGAGTGTTCCTCTTAATCCACATTCTTGACTGCATGTGCTGTCATTTAAGTTTTTGTTCTTAGCCATGCTGACTGGTAAGAATGATAAGACAGAATCTCAGAGTCATTTTGATTTGCATTTCCCTGGTTCATTCCAGGGAAGTGCTCAGAATAGACAGTAGAAGAATGCTGAAAGAGCCTTTATCGGCTCAATGTTGCCTCACCCATAAGCCTGTGCACACATAAAGCCAACCACTGTCTACATTGTATACTTTGATAGCTTAAGTAAGATTGCAAATAATTATTTTTATTCCAGTACTTATTCATTGTTATATGAAGATTCTGAGGGAATATCTAAATCGTAGAGGAAAGGTAGTGTGATATTTCTGCACAAGTATAGGAAGAGGGTGACATCTTTATTACATGATTATCACTATAGACCTTAGAATGTGTCTTCTCATCACCTGACCCAAATGTTGAAATTCTCCATTCGTGTTTCATAATTCTAAGAAAGACCAAGAAAACAATGAAGCTTTTTAGCATGTCTCATAGCAAGGACTGATTGAAAGCCATCTGGACTCTGAAGATACCACAGAGGATAAAATGGGCTGTTAGAATTTCAAACATAGAAAAGCAATGAAACTTCTGAATTGTAAGCTAGTTTCAGTGTTTGTCTGGGCCTCCTGAGGTTCCTACACTCATTAGAAGCCACCACACAGAAGTCATGAAGCTGGAAGTAACTCTCACGTTGCTCCTTTAAATCACACTGTCATCTCAAGACAAGCTCACATAAACTGTGTGGGCCTCAAAGACCAAAATTATACAGAAAAATGTTTATAAGTGATTCCAGCTCTGCAAACCAGATATCAAAACTTTCTTTGCTCTCTTATTTTGCTTCTCCATTTCTGCATCTCCTCCCAACATTCTTATCACTTTCCTACTTCCATTATTCTTCCTGGCATATTTACTTTTGTGTGTTTCCTGCTGAAGCTCCATCTGTGCCAGACAGCCCACCTTATTCACCCTTGACTGATCTAGAAGCTTTGATTCAGAAGAAATTGTGACTTGTCGATGCCAAGTAGTTATTCATTACAAGGAAATTATTCTTTTACTAATACCAAGATTGTGATTTCCAGTGGGAATGTTCACAGCAAGATCATGGAAAGAAAGACCATCACCTAGGCTTTCTTTTCCTTCAAGAACCTAGGAACCACCTGGCCTAACTTTCACCAAGCTACCCTTCCTCCAGCATCCTTCGGACTTTCATATTCACACATAGATGTATGTACACATGAAAACTGAGGCTACATAGCTCCAAACATAGAGCATGTCTGTGTTTCAGTTTTCTTTGAAGATCTCTGGCCTCGAAAAGGTGGATTTTGATCATTTTTTTTAAGTGTAGTTAATTGGCAGAATGATTAAGAGTCAGTTAATTGATACCTCTGGTCTATATTTTTATACATCCTATATTATATGAAACCTGAAATCAGACAAATGGGAGGTTTCAGGGAGACTTGGTATTTTAAGGTTTAACTCTTTTTGTTTTGACTCTGGAGAACAGGTTTTTCCTACTGTACCAAAGTAGAGTTCATGAGTTCAAACTTTGGATATGATACTTTCTAGCTGTGGCAATCTGAAGTTCTATCGGTACATCATTTTTTTCATATCTTAGATGAGGATAATAACAGTACTACCTCACTGGAAATATGTGGATTTTAAAAAGTTTCTTCCCTTTTTAGGATGTAGAATAGTATTATAGGCCCATGAAATATATTTAGTAAATGTGTGCTATTATAGTTTCTAGTATTTAAAGGGTATATAATATTAGCACATTAGTATGGTTTATATTACATGGAATACCCTACTTCAATATACTATTATATAAAAATTGTTATAGGAATAAATAGAGAATACAAGAAAGTTTATTTTCAGAAAGATACTCTACTCGAATATTACCTCTAATAACCTGCTTTATCTATATTCTTCTTTAAGCGAGTCTACCTGCTCTCACTCAGGAGAGCTCCAGGGTTTAGGAGTGGGAGCAGCAAATTATTCTCCTTCCTAAAAGCTTATATTCCATATAGTACAGAGGTGACTTATTTTGTGCCACTTTAGAATGGAAAGCAAAGGCAAATGAGACAGAATGCTGAAATTCAACTTAAGGGGCATTTTCTAATAATTTGCATTGTCAGTATAAAATCAAAATGACTAGACTACATTGTAGGGTGTTAAGGATATCACCAGAGGCAGGTTGCTCTTTAGTGGAAGGATGTTCAAACAAGGATACTTCCTCATAATAAACCTGAGATTCAATTATTCCTTTATATGTAACTCAAGAAATTCCTCAGCAGTTTCTATCATCAACCTCTCTGTGTCTCAAAGTGTAATTTCTAAATCATATGTATTAGCAGCATGGGAGGTGCCTGTTAAATATTATATTCCCAGGACAGTTCTATAGCAAATGAATCACCAGAAAATGAGAGAGAGAGAAAAAAATCTAGCTAACTAGTTCCCTGGCTACCTGTTTGCCTATGGTAGGTTCATTTGTACATCTGAACCTGCATCATTTTCCAACTATAGCTTCTCTCTCTCTCTCTCTCTCTCTCTCTCTCTCTCTCTCTCTCTCTCTCTCTCTCTCGCTCTCTCTCTCTTTGCTCTGCTCTCTCTGTACTTCTGTGTGTATGGTGTGTGGTGTGTGTGCATCATTTCTGTATTTACATAGTTACAACAAACCTGTTAGCTTCCTTTCTGACAGGAAGAGAGAGAATAGAAAGGGAAAGAAAGAAAAGGAAAAATAAACAGCTTCAGTTCTGTATTCTCTAAGTACTTGTGTGGAAGACCACCCAAACAGCATTAGGGCTACAGAGTTCAATAAGACATCAGTCCCTACCCTTAAAAGGAACAATATCTAGTAGAGGAAGCATTCCTGTCTAATACTGACAGTACAATGGGAACTCAGAGAGAAAGCTCATATTCTGACCTATGTGTGACAGAGAGAATCAGATTAGTCAATAAAAATGTACAAGTCAGAGTTAGAGAAGACATTGAAATGCAAATGAAATGTAAGAAGTGATAGGGTGTGGCAAGTAGAAAAGGTTATGAATGATACTGGCTGACTAACTGATTTGGTAGACATCCTGAACATGAGGTGTCTATGAGTTCTCCAAGTGAAAGGAATATAGATAGGTAATAATTTCCTAGTGCTCATGAGCAAAATTAGGCCTAAAGAGCTGGACTTCGGACAGATATACGTAGAAGTAAATAATGAAGTCTTGATGCAAAGAAAACCAGGTAGCTAAAGTTAGTGAGCAGAGAAATATCAATCCTCATAGTATTCCAGACACTTTTCTTCAATGATTTCTTTTAAAATGTTCTTTTAGGGTTTCATCAGTGCCTTTTTAGCCTCCACACTGCAAATTAGAAAGAAACATTCTTTGGACACCCACATGCATGGAAATGTCTCCTTTATGATGGAACAGAAGTATTAGTACCCATTCGATAACCAATATAAGTTTCTTCTACTCTTCAGACTTGGCTATATTCTCAGCTGGGTATCTTTGTTATCTACAGCAAAAATAGTGCATTACTTTTGTCATAAGTTTTGGTACACAACCAAGAATTTAGATACAAGTTAGGAATTAGGTAACCCAGGTTAAAAACTCAAAGACAGATAGGAGTAATAATGAAGTCAAGTAGCACTATTGGGGGTTGATTCTAAATCCATTATTCATGCTGATTAAGACAATGAAGCCTTAGCCTCTTGAGAAGTAAGTTGAAATTTGGAATCCAAGAAGATTAGAAAAGAGAGAGCCAGAGTACCTTGATTTCATTGGCTCTTCCAGACTATCCATAAGCTACCTCTCTGCTCAAACTAGAAAGCTGGTATGTAAAACTACTGCCTGTGGACCACATTCTCCTTACTTAACTAAGATGAGCATGTAACTAGATATTAGTTTTGCCAACAAGAGCTGTCACTAGCAGAATAGATTGGTGATGACAAGTCATCTTAAACTGGCTGTGACTGATTGTACTGCATCCAACTGGGAGTTGATTAAAGTCTTGCTTATCATTCTACCCACTGGACCCAAATATTGTTGGGTACTTGGTGTCAGATCTCACCTATGGGACTTACTCTGTCTATGTGATTAGGCCCTGTATCGCCATAATTCCTCTTAGCAGGAAGGATTCAAACTGCATGTCAACAGTCTCAAATCCTAGTTTTGGCTCTGTGATACACTTGAAAAATGACTTTGCAAAATCTTGTTCTTGCATGTATCACCTTTTCCATCAAGAGAATGGCAGTATGGATTTTCATATCTTCTCAGATGACTCAGAAAGAAAAACACTGCATATCTCATATATATATATATATATGATATAAAAGCAAAAGGTGACTTATGATAAATTTCAGGGAAATGAAGGGGATGAGCAAGAACAGAGAAGACATTAAGATAAAAGACAATAGGAAAATAGAAGAGAAAGCTAAAAGTAATCAAAATTCAGAGAACAGATCATATGGTTTCCAGGTGTTAAGGCCACAAGGTAAGGACAGAGAGTCACACAAAAATATGTACATGAAAAGGTGAGAAGACAAACCAGCAAAAAGTGACACCAAAATAAGGCTAAGTTGGGCTCTCTGGGAAGATACAAAGAGGCAGAACTGTAAGAATCCACAAGACCTGTTTCTCTGCATTTTGAGAAGATGTGATTTTCTATTATGGTGGATGTATCTGTTGCAGAAAGTTTCTTTCATGTGGGGTAAAAAAAAAATACCCTCATCTGTGGTATAAGGATGAATAGAATGTGATTAGGAAAATTATTATTGCAAAGATACTGGGGTATGAAATATGAACTAGGTACAATGATATTCATGTAGTAAAATGTCAGAATGAAACTCATTATTTTGTACTCTAATTTTAAAATCCATAATAATATAAAAAAAATTTAAAATATGTCTTTGGCAGATAACTTAAACCAGTGTTTTTCAAATATTGGGTCAGACCTAACTCTAAAAATTGTTTAATTGCTTCAGTAGATAACAACTGACACTTTCTAAAGATGAAATTAAGTAAAAAAGATCTAAGTGATTACACATACTAGCAGTATTATTTACAGAAACTTCTTTTTATATTAGGTTAAAGAATACAAAATTTCCAACATTCAGTTATTCTGACAGATAAAACTTTAATTCTTATAAATATGAAGATACGTATAGATATACACACATATGTGCAAGAATGTGCATAATCACATAAACACACTGAAAGTCTTTATTGCTTCATACTATACAAAGTCTATACTACATTTTGAGATTTTGTGTTTGCATAGTTTGAAAGTCATTACCTTCAATAGAAGAGATTACCAATGGGAACTTGTCGGTAGGTCAGAGGCTAAGAGTTGGGAGAACAACTCAGCCAAGGCCTTTCTGGAAGAATTGTTTCTCTGATATAAGAAACAACCTCCAAAGACTACCTACCCTACCTGGGGATCCATCCCATACACAGTCATCAAAACCATACACTATGTGGATGCCAAGAAGTGCATGCTGACAGGAGCCTGATGCAGCTGTCTCCTGAGAGGCTTTGCCAGAGCCTGACAAATACAGAGGGGAATGCTTCCAGCCAACCCTTGAACTAATCACAGGGTCCCCAAGGGGGACCCCAATGGAGGAGTTAGAGAAAGACTGAAGGAGCTGAAGGGTTTGCAACCCATAGGAAGAACAACAATATCAACCAACCAGACCCCCAGAGCTGCCAGGGACTAAACCGCCAACCAAAGAGTACACATGGAGGGGCCCATGGCTCGAGCTGCATATGTAGCAGAGGACGACCTTGTTGGACATCAATGGGAGGAGAGGCCCTTGGTCCTGTGAAGGCTTGATGCCCCAGTGTAGGGGAATGCCAGGGTGGGAAAGTAGAGTGGGTGGGTGGGGAGGTGAGCACCCTCATAGAAGCAGGGGGAGGAAGGATGGGATAGGAGGTTTTGGGGGGACCTGGAAAGGTGATAACATTTGAAATGTAAATAAAGAAAAATCTAAGAAAAAGAAAAACAAAAGAATAAACCTCTATGATCTGTAGGTTCTTCCAATTCTGATTATATACTAGTTCTTCTGGGATCATTCTCTCCTTCCTGACAGAACAACAGATTCAATTTGGGGACTTTCTTGCACACCTATGTCTAAAAGGGGAATGATAAAACAGGGTTTCTGAGACTTTTGTCCTCATTGTTTTCTGAGATATGCAGAGCCCTGCTGTCCTCCATTGTGACACCATACAAATGCGGCTGAAACAAATGGGACTCTGCTGTACTTCCTGTATGTACTAGATTATTTTAACATCAATTACTTTTGAACAAAACAAAAAGGAAGTATTTCTGCAATCCCTGTTAAGCATGGAACATCAATACTATTGGTGGTAATATGCAATGGAGCTGTCATCATCATTTTTTAATGTTAAGTGAACAACCAAAAGATGAATAGAAAGCAAATGAAGACTACATAACATGTGAGTCTATCCTGAGAGCCACAAACAAGTAAAAGTGGCTCACTGGCAGCCATTTCCACATCTTGCATTTCCCATGTAGAGGAAGTCATTGGAGAACATTAGGAAAATGGAGCTTTATTGGTACTCAATGTGCCACTCTTCCCAATGTTTTTTTTTTTTTTTTGTTTTTTTTTTTCAGGACAGAACTTCTGAGAACAATAAGACTAATCAAAGGCCAGATCAGACTTGTAACACTGGCACAATGAAAAATAATGGCTGATAAATTAACACTCTTATCAGGCACTGAATGTTACTACTTCATTTTCACAAAGTAAGAGGACAGAAGTGTGATCAGTGACTGGGGTAAGAATCCCAAGACATTTATTTAATCAAATCTTAGTGTCAGAATATCTTCAGTCCCCCTTTTCATAGCTTGAGTCTTCTGTCCTGAATACTGTGTTAAATCCTCCAAGATCTACCTAAATTCTATCTCTTCTGAGGACATTTTCTTCCTCTATCCTGAGATAGCATTGTTATCTGCCATACTGATTTTACATATTTTTTTCAGCACATTAGGATTCTCAATACTTTCTGAATCAAACATTAAACCTTTGGTATTTATATCCTGGCCTAAGTAAGAAGGTCTGATTGTATAATTCAGTAGTAGAACAAATTTTGGCAGATGTAATGCTATGAATCCACAACAATGAAATTACAAAAGGAATTAAAAGAAATGAAGTATGTTGTTTATTTATAGTAAACTATTTGCTTAAATTGATACTAGTAACCAAGTGTTCTTATTATAAATTAAATGAATGACTATTACAAAGACAAAAAAGAATTGAGGATACTCTCAGTTACTTGAACTGTATATAAATATGGTACAGTTTTTATAGTAATAGTCAGTTGTCATCACCAACTTCTTTAATTCAGAATGAATTATTTGAAAATATGTTTAGATAATTTTGAGGTATTATATTGTAAACCTTAGTGTAACTACTACTTTATTGAGATAATTGTCATCAATATTTTGTAAGGGAAAAAAATAGAATATTATAAAATGTTTGATTACATTCAGAGAAGGGGCCTGGAGACATGGCTCAGCTGTTAAGAGCATGTAAGAGCATGTACTGCTTCTACAGAGGACCCAAATTTAGTTCCCAGCATCAAAGGTAATTGACTCATAGCCATCTATAACTTTAGCTCTACAGGATCTGAAGCCCCTCTTGCCTCTGACAGCACTGTACTCGGGTACAGACACCCCACTCCACCCACACACAGTTAAAATAATTTTTTTTTAAAAAAAAGAAATCAGAATTCCTCTAAAAATCATAGAAGGCAGAAAATAGCAACAAAATGATAAATGTTAATTCTACCTTACCACTAATCACTGAATCCATAAATGGCCTAAAGAAATACACACATTGAAAAATATATGAAATTGAGGAAAAAGGGAGACTGAAACAGAAAGAGAACAGCACCCAACTATATGGATTGGCTCTACCAAAAAGAAAAAAAAAAAAACTTTTTCAAATATAAGTAAGGATTCAAAGAAGTTAATAGCAAATGAATGAACTGAAAGATAAAGGTAACTAACCAAAGTTATACCTAGAATGACTTCAATAAATTGTACATATTATTATTATTATTCAGTTTTCAATGTGTTTTTGAGAATTTCATACATATGTACTGTATTCCTCTTCGCCACTCAGCTCCTGTGATCCATCCACACTCCTCACAATGAATGACCTCTCCTTTAAATATATATTTCGGTCTCCACACACACACAAACCCCATAGACAACACCCCCATACACAGAGTTGCTTAAATTAACATCTGTTTAAAGCTTACCACTTGGGATTAGATGGCCAATTAACTTATTAGTCTGAATAAAAACTGACTGCTCCTCTCTCAGCAGCTGTTGATTGCCTGTAGCTCTTCATCTGTGAAATCTTGTGAATTTTTTTCCCATCTACATGGGCATGTGAACTAGTATTCTTTTGTTGTTGTTCTCCTCAAAGACCCATATTTTAAAGGATTAGACAGCAGAATATAGCTATCAGAAGTAGTAAAGCCTTTGTATGAATGGGACCTAGTAGGCCTTTAGGTCCTCTGTGATCTGCTCCTTTGTGGGGTGTAGGAACCTTTCTCTTTTTCTTTTTTTTGTTGGCCAGGTACTACAAAGTTTTACCCTTCTACATATTGTCACTTCACATGTCCAACTAAATACAACCATATATTTTGAAAAATACATTTTGGTTGATCCTATCATTATTAAAAACACCATAAAATATATTTATACTATTATTAAACATAGCATAGGTCAACCATTTGATCTGCCCTCTTGAGAAAATCAAGAGAGTGCCATAATTTAAATTTGTTTCCACAGAGGCCCATATGGAAAAGATTTAATTTCCAACCTTTAGTGATTTGAAGTTGTGGTGTAAACTTTAAGAGGTAGGACCGAGAAGAAGGATGTTAGTTTATCAAAAGTATTCTTGTTAAATGATTTTTTGAATGTTGGGCCTCTTCCTGACTCTCCCTTTGCCTCTCAGCTCCCATGAGATGAGCAGTTTCTGCTGCCATGAACTCACACCACAGTGTACTACATGGCTGCAGGATTAAAAGTATCATGGTCAGTTGATCATGAACTCTGGAAACATAACAAAACATTTTTTTTCTTTCATAGAAGTTCATCTCATATATTTTATCACTTTAGTGTCATCCTCCAGGGCTATGATCCTACATAAAGCCTACAATTGACTGAAGCATCATTATAGAGTTAATGATAACATAATTTCATACTTGCCATTTAACACAAAAGGTTTTTAAATTAATTTTAATAGTGTATTATTTATTTCATTTACCATATGTAAAATGTAATCATTTCAATGTGTAATCAGTTCTTAGTTGCCAATAGTGGTGAAAATTTGCATTTTAAAATTTTGTTTTATTTTTAATCTGCATTCACTATACACTGTAATAGATTACATTATGATATTTGTACATGTCTGTATAATGTAGTTTGGTTAACTATTCCCTCTCTTTAACTATCTCTCTTTCTCTCTCTCTCTTTCTCTCTCTCTCTCTCTCTCTCTCTCTCTCTCTCTCTCTCTCTCTTTCTCTGTTCCCTTTTCTTTTCCACATCTCTATCTCATTTTTCTTTCATATTGTTTGAAATCCAATATGCAGCTTTTATTTATACCTTCAAATTGCAGCAACTACAGATTAAGAAGTTAGTAATTATCTTATCAGATAATGCAAAACTAGAGAACTAGAAAAACCTACTGCCTCTCACTGGACTCACCAATGCCAACAAGACTGCTTATGATTTAGCTGTTAAAATACCTTGCTGTTTTTCAAACCATCCCTAAACAGTGCCATTTTTTTAATTTTTAATTCATTAACTTACTATTGAAAATTTTGAACATAAGAATAATGAATAACATAATAAGATTCTCTTGCTGCTTTTTCCATAGTCTATCACTTCTAATTTAATTTTTATCCCCTGTCATGTTTTAAAACAAATGCTACATATCTTATCATTTAATCCATCAACATTTCAAGGAATTTTAAACAGAAGAGAGTTGTGTTTTAAACATTATTCCAATGTTCAACATCATTATTAAGTCTTTTACTCAGCCACATCCCACTGCGTGATGGAAAACCTTAGCAGGCAGGATAAGAAATGAAGAAGATATACTTTTCCTGCTAGTCACTTTACCTCTCTGAGAACCTCATAGCTTCATCTGTAAACTAAAGATGAGATAACTAACATTTTGGACTAGTGCAATTATTCTGTCAAACAACTCCAGTCGGAACTCTAAGTACATAGTGACAGGCACAAAGAAGCAGCCTAATAAAAAGGTTAATGCCTGCCTGTGTAGAAGGGCGATGTCAACCAATGTATGCTAGCAGGCTAATAGTTCCAGTGTTCTAAATTCCATGCTTTATAAATGGAGCTATCACCTCATTTCTTTTTGGTGCAATCACATCCCATTACTGAGACAAGGTATTCACGATCAATTGAATGTCAATGTCATTTTCTCAATTACTTCTACTGAATTGTGATGTTTTACCTTGAAATTGTACTTGTACATCTATTGTGTAACAAATATTCCTAATCATTGTCTCATAGTATAATAGCTTTCTAACAAGATGCTTTTATATCATTTTAACCCACTTCCATTCATCTGACATTAGGATTTCTAGATTTTAAACCAAAAAAGGAAATCTCATCTCTACCTTTTCTATTGATCTGAAAGAAGGAGGGATAAAAATGGAAAGACAGAGATGAGAAATAATTTGTCCAAACCAAGAATTTATGCAGAGGGGAAAATGTTTTACCTAGTTTTCTTGATTCCTGATGTTTCTTTCTTCAACTCACCTTCCTTTATATACTACAATGACCTAAGATATTCCCATATCATTTCTCTAAACCTGTGGTTCTCAACTAGTGGATCACATATCAGATATCCTGCATATATCTATTTACATTATGATCTATAACAGTAGCAAAATTACAGTTATTAAGTAGCAACAAAATAATGCTATGGTAGGAGCTTACCACAACATGAGACCCTCATCCACTAAGAGGTCAGAGCATTTGGAAGGGTGAGAACCACTATAGAATCTAAACCATTCCAGCCTCTTCCCCCTCCCTCCCTCCCCACCCTCTCTCTCCCTCCCTTCCTCCCTCTCTCATATTGACCTCCCATGGTTAGCCTCACTCAATATATTTTTCTCATTTATAATTCATATATCCTAGTATTCCTCTTTTAGTGTCCCCTCTCCCCACCCCACCATGGTTACATTTTGCTTTCCTCACTTCTGCAGTTACTCTAGGTGGTTACACTGACTTCTAAAGATTCTGGCCTAGGACACACAAGCAAGAGAGAATGTGTGTCATTTTTCTTTCTAGGTCTAATTTTACACACTCAATATAATATTTTCTAGTTCCATTCACTCACTTGAAAAGCTCATGACTTTATGTTTCCTCATAGCTAAATAGTAGATAATATACCACATTTTTATAATCTATTAGCTAGATGCAAGATATTTAAGTTGTTTCCATTTCTTAGCCATTGTTAACAGAACAGCAATGAACATGGCATATGCCAGGGAGGGGTATGACTGGGTCATAAGATAGATTTATTTTTAGCTTTTGAACCCAAAAAAACCCCCCGGGGGCCCCCCTTTTTAAAATTTTTTTCCCCAATTTTTTTTTTTTTTTTTTCCCCCCCCCCCTTTTTTTTGGCCCCCCCTTCATTTTTGGGGGTTTTTTTAAAATTTTTCCCCCAAAAATTTTTAAGATTGGGGGTTTTTTTTTTTCCCCCCAAAAAAAAAATTTTTCTGGGCCCCTTTTTTTTTTTAAAAATTTATGTTTTTGGTTTTTTGGGGGTTTCCCCCAAAATTTTAAAAAATTTTTTTAAAAAAATTTTTTTTTTTTTTTTTTTTTTTAATTTTTCCAAAAAAAAAATTTTTTTTTAAAATTTTCCGGGGCCCCAAAAAAAAATTTTTTTCCCCCCCCCCTTTTTTCCCCCCCCAAAAAGGGGAACCCTTTTTTTAAACCCCCCCCTTTTTCCCCCCTTTTCCCCCCATTGCCCATTTTGGGTTTTTAAAAAAGGGGGGGTTTTTAAAAAAAACCCCCTTTTTTTTTTTGGGGGGAAAATTTTTTAAATTTTTTCCCTTTTTTTTTTGGGTTTTTTTTGGGGGGTTTTTTTTTTTTTTCCCTTTTTTTTTGGGGTTTTTTTGGGTTTTTTTGGTTTTTGTTTTTTTAAAAAATTTAAAAATTTTTTTTTTTTTTTTTTTTTAAAAAACCCCCCAAAAGGGAAATTTTTTTTTTTTAAAAAACCCTTTTTTTTTTAAACTTTTTTCCCCCCAAAAAAATTTTTTTAAGGGGTTTTTTAAATTTTTCCCAAACCCCTTTTTTTTTTTTAAAAGTTTTTTAAACCTTTTCCTTTTTTGGTTTTTTTTAAAATTTTTTAATTTTTTTTTTTAAGGGTTTTTTTAATTTTTTTTTTTTTTTTTTTGGGAAAATTTTGGGGGTTTTTGGGGGGGGGGGTTTTTGGGGGTTTTTTTTAAAATTTTTAAAAACCCTTTTTTAAAATTTTTTTAAAATTTTTTTTTTTTTGGAAAATTTTTTTCCCAATTTTTTTAAAAAAAAAAAGGGGGGTTTTTTACCCCTTTTTTTTTTTTAAACCCCCCCCCCCCCCCCGGGTTTTAAAAGGGGTTCTTTTTTTTTCCCCCCCGGGGGGTTTTCCCCCCTTTTTTTTTAAAAATTTTTTTCCCCCCCCTTTGGTTTTTGCAGGGGGGCCCGGGTTTTTTTAAAAATTTTTTTTTTTTGGGGGGGGGGGGAAAAAAAAAATTTTTGGAATTTTTTTTCTAAAAAAAATTTTTTTTTTTTTTTTTTTTTTTTTTTTTTTTAAAAGTTATTTTTTTTTTAAAAGGTTTTTTGTTTTTTAAAAAAAATTTTTTTTTAAAAAAATTTTTTTTGGGGTTTTTTGGGGTTTTTTTTTTTTTTAAAATTTTTTTTAAATTTTTTGGGGTTTTAAAAAAAAGGGGAAAAAAATTTCTTTTTCTTTGTTTTAAATTTTTTTTAAAAAATTTTTCCCAACAAAAAAAAAAATTTTTTTTCGGGGCCCAAAAAAAATTAATTTTTTTTTAAAGGGTTTTTCCCCCTTTTTTTTTTTTTTTATTTTTTTTTTTGGGGGTTTTTTTTTTTTTTTTTAAATAAAAAAAATTTTTTTTTTTTTTAATTTTTTTTTTTTTTAAATTTTTTTTAAAAAAGGGGGGGGAAAAAAAAGGGGTTTTTTGGGGGGGGAAAAAAAAAATTAGAAAAAAAAACCCCCCTTTTTTTTAAAATTTTTAAAAATTAAAAAAAAACCCCCCCGGGGGTTTTTTTTTTTTTCCCCCCTTTTTTTTTTTGGGGTTTAAAAAACCCCCGGGGCCCCAAAAAACCCCCCCCCCCCCCCCCCAAAAAATTTTTTAAAAAAATTTTTTTTGGGGGGGAACCCCCCCTTTTTTTTGGGGGGGGGGGCCCCCCGGGGGCCCTTTCCCCAAAGGGGGGGGGGGGGGGGGTGGGGGGGGGGGGGCCCAAAAAACCCCCGGGGGGAAAAAAAAACCCCCCCCTTCCCCCCCCAAAAAACCCCCCCCCCCCCCCCCTTTCCCCCCCTTTTGGGGGGGGCCCAAATTTTTTTAAAAAAACCCGGGGGAATTTTTTTCCCCCCCCCAAAAAAACCCGGAAAAAAATCCTAAAAAAAAAAAAAAAGGGGGGGGAAAAAAAGGGGGGGGGGAAAAAAAAATTTTAAATTTTTTTCCCCCGGGAAAAAGGGGGCCCCCCCCAAAAGGGGCCCCCGGAGAAAAGTTAAAAGGGGGGAAAAAGGAAAAAAAACAAAAAAAATTTTGGACAAATTCCCCCAAAAAAAAAACCCAAAAAATATAAAAAAAAAAAAAAAAAAAAATTTTTTTTTTCCCCTTAAAAAAGGGAAAAAAAACCCCCAAAAAAAAATTTTAAAAAAAAAAAACCCTTTAAAAAAAAAAAAAACCCCTTTTTTTAAAAAGGGAAAAAAAAAAAAAAAAAATTTAAAGGAAAAAAAAAAACCTTTAAAATTTTAAAAAAAAAAAAAAAGGAAAAAAAAAAAAAAAAAAAAAAAAATTTTAAAAAAAGAAAAAAAAAAATTTAAAAAAGGAAAAAAAAAGGGTTTTAAAAAAAAAAAACAAAAAAACAAGGGGAAAAGAGATTTTAAAAAAAACCGGAAAACCCTTGACACAACTTTAAAGAAAAAAGCCCAAAAAAAAAAAAAGCTCCTAACCCAGAACATCCAGGAAATCCAAGAAGCAAAACAGGAACCAAAACCTTTAAGGGGTATTTGGTATTTTGAAGTGAAGATTCCCCCAAACTAAAGGGCCCGTTTAAAAATCTTCAACAAAAATTTTAGAGGAAATTTTTTTCCCCCAAACCCTTTAAAAATGATTCCCATAAACATAAAAATGCCTACAGAACCCAAACAGAAAATTTACCAGAAAAGTAATTTCCACCTGACACTAATAATCAAAAAAACCAAAAAGCACAAAAAAAAGAAAAAATATAAAAGCAGTAAGGGGAAAAAGGGCAAGGGAACATATAAAAGGGGGACCAAAAAGAATTACACCAGACTTTTCCCCCAGAGAATATAAAACCAGAAGATCCCCGGTTGATATCATAAGGGCCCTAAGGGAACCCCAAATGCCACCCCCGGGGCTGCTATCCCCGCAAACTCTCAATCACTATGGATGGGGAAACCAAGTTTTTCCATGCCCCAAAAACCCAAAATTTTCCAATATCTTCCCAAAACCCCCCATTAAAAAGGGGGAAATTGAGGGGAAAACCCCAAAAACCCCAAAAGGGGGGAAAATACAACCTAAAAAAAAAGCAAGGAAAAAAAAAAACTTCCAAAAACCCCAAAAAAGGTGGGGACAAAAACATAATTCCACCTTTTAAAACAAAAATAATAGGAAACAAAAATTTTATTTTTCCTTTTTATCCCTTTAAAATAAAAAGGCTAAAAATCCCCCCAAAAAAATACTAGCTTCCAGACTGGATACTAAAAAAAACCCAAATTTTTTTCTGCTACAAAAAAAAACACCCCAGGGGCAAGACGGGGCACTCCCCCAGGTAAAAGGCGGGAAAAAAAAAATTTTTCCCAAAGAAAAAGGCCCCAAAAAACCCCAAATTTGGGGGGTACCATTCAAATTTTTAAAAAAAAAGACTTTAAACCCAAAAAATAATCAAAAAAAAAAGGGAAAAGGGCACTTCATACTCAAAAAGGGAAAAAAAATTTTTCCCAAAATTGAAACCCCAATTTTAAACATCTTTTTTTTCCAAAAAAGCAAGGGGGGGGACCCACTACATAAAAAAACTTTTTTTAAAAATTCAAAAAAAACCCTCAACACCTCAACAATAATAGTGGGGGTTTTAACCCCCCCCTCTCCCCCAAAGGGCGATTTTTGGAAAAAAGAAACTAAAAAAAGGGGCAAAAATTTAAATTTTAAAAAAGAGGTTTTAAACCCCCAAAAAAAAAATTTTTTAAACAAAATTTTTTTATAGGGAATTTTTAAATTTTCCCAAAGTAAAAGAATTTACCTTTTTTTTTAGACCACATGGATACCTTCTCCAAAAATGGGGCCATATAATTGGTCCAAAACAGCCCTTTTAACATTTTCAAAAAGTTTGGGGAAAAACCCCCCTTGGGGATCTACCCTACCCCGGGTTTTTAAGGGGTGGTTTTTTGGGAAAAGGGGGGCAAAACCCAAAGGGAAAAAAACCCCAAAAACCCCCCGGGGGGGGGGAAAAAAAGAACAATGCTCTCCCCCAAGATGACTTTTTTAAAAGGGAAAAAATAAAGAAAAAAATTAAAGACTTTTTAGAATTTAACGAAAAGGGGGAAATCATACCAGTTTTTTGGGGGCTCCATGAAAGCATTTTTTAAAAGGGGGAAAAACCCTGCCAAGTGCCCACAAAAAAGAAATTTGGGAAAAACACAAAAATTTAAAAACTTGACAGATCCCCGGAAAGCTCTAAAAAAAAAAAAGTTAAAAAACCCCCCAAAAGGAGTAGGAAAACAGGAAATAATAAAAAACCGGGCCAAAAAACAACCGAGTTAAAAATTTTAAAACAGAAAGAAAAATACAAAAAACAAAAAAAACCCGGAAAATTGGGGGTTTTTTAGAAAATCAACCAAAAAATAATAAACCCTTAGCCGTTAACCAGGGGCACAGAACAGAAAAACCTTTTTAAAAAACAAATCTAAAAAAGGGGGACAAAAAACAAAAAAAGGGGGGAAATTAAAAAAAACATCAAACCACTACAAAGGTCAAATTTCTAAAAAAAAACGGGAAAACGGATAAAAAGGGGCAATTTTTAGACAAAAAACCTTTCCCCAAAATTTAAATGGGGGGCCCAAAAAAAACCACTAAACTTTTTTTTTAAACCCCCAAAGAAAAAAGCAGCAGAAAATTAAAAATCTCCCCCCCAAAAAAAACCCGGTCCCAGAGGGGTTTTTAAAAAAAAATTTCTATCGCCCTAAAGGGGAAACCAATACCAATTCTTTTTAAACCTTTTTCCACAAAAAAGAAAGGGAAAGGGGAAAACAAAACCCTTTCCCCTTCTATAAAGGGCCCCAAATCACACTCTTCCTAAACCTCACAAAGACCCAAAAAGAAAGGAAATTTACCAACTTCTTTAAACAATCAAAAAACTCAAAAATTTTTTTAAAAACCCAAGAACACATCAAAAATATCTTCATATGATCAAGTGGCCTTTTATATCCCAGGAATGCAGGGATGGTTCATATTTGGAAATCCATCAATGTAATCCACTATAAAAGAAACTCAAAGAAAAAAAAACCACATGATCATTCACTAGATGCGAGAAAAGCATTTGACAAAATTCAACATCCCTTCTGGTTAAAAAGTTTGGAAAGAACAGGAATTCAAAGGCCCTACCTAAACATAGTAAAAGCAATATCAGCAAACCAGTACCAACATCAAACAAATGGAGAGGAAACTTGAAGCATTCCTACTAAGATCAGGGACTAGACAAGGCTGCCCCACTCTCTCCCTACCTATTCAATTATAAATGGAAGTCCTAGCCCCAGAGCATTTAGACAACAAAAGGAAGTCAAAGGACTACAAATAGGAAAGGAAGAAAGTCAAAATACACTATTTGCAGATGTATATGATAGTATTACTTAAGTGACCCCAGAACCTCCACCAGAGAACTCCTAAACTGATAAACAACTTCAGCAAGGTGGCAGGTTATAAAATCAACTCAAACAAATCAGTAGCTTCCCTACGTGAAAGATAAACAGGCTGAAAAAGAAATTAGGGAAATGACAACCCTTCACAATAGTCACAAATAATATAAAATACCCTCGGGTGAACCAACCAAGCAGGTGAAAGATCTGTATGACAAGAAGAACTTAAGTCTCTGAAGAAAAGAAATTGAAGAAGAAGTCTCAGGAAATGAAAGATCTCCATGCTCATGGGATTCGAGCGGTTAAATAGTAAGTTAAAAATGGCCATTGTTGCCAAAAGCAATCTACAGATTCAATGAAAATCCCCATTAAAAATACCAATCAATTCTTTACAGAACTGAAAGAGAATGCTCCAAATTTATATGTATAACAAAACCCCAGGATAGCGAAAACCATTCTCAACAATAAAAGAACTTCTTGAGGAATCACCATCCCTGACCTCAAGCTGTACTACAGAGCAATAGTGATAAACACTGCTGGTATGGTACAGAGACAGGCAGGAAGATCAGTGGAATGAGTTGAAGACCCAGAAATGAACCCACACCCTTATGGTCATTGATCTTTGACAAAGGAGCTAAAACCATCCAGTGGAACAAGACAGCGTTTTCAACAAATGGTGCTGGTTCAACTGGAGGACAACAGCAGAAGAATGCAACTCGATCATTCTTATCTCCTTGTACGAAGCTCAAGTCCAAGTGGATAAAGGACCTTCACATAAAACCAGACACACTGAAACTAATAGAAGAGAAGGTGGGGAAGACCCTCAAACACCTAGGCACAGGGGGAAAGTTCCTGAACAGAACAACAAAGGCTTGTGCTCTAAGATCAAGAATTGACAAATGGGACTACATAAAACTGCAAAAGTTTCTGTAAGGCAAAGGACACTGCAATTAGGACAAAAAGGCAAACCAACAGATTGGGAAAAGATCTTTTACCAATCCCACATCTGATAGAGGACTAATATCCAATATATACAAAGAACTCAAGAAATTAGGCTCTAGACAACCAAATAACCCTATTAAAAAATGGGGTATGGAGCTAAACAAAGAATTCTCAACTGAGGAAATGCGAATGGCCAAGAAGCACCTAAAGAAATGTTCAGCATCCCTAGTCATCAGGGAAATGCAAATCAAAACAACCCTGGATTCCACCTCACACCAGTCAGAATGGCTAAGATCAAAAACTCAGGTGATAGTAGATGTTGGTAAGGTGTGGAGAAAGAGGAACACTCCTCCCATTGTTGGTGGGATTGCAAGATGTTGCAAACCACTATGGAAAACAGTCTGGCGGTTCTCAGAAAATTGGACATATCACTACCTGAGGACCCAGCTATACCACTCCTGGGCATTATATCCAGAAGATGCTCTAACACATAACAAGGACATAATGCTCCACTATGTTCATAGCAGCTTTATTTATAATAGCCAGAAACTGGAAAGAACCCAGATGCCCTTCAACAGAGGAATGGATACAAAAAAATGTGGTACATTTACACAATGGATAATACTCAGCTGTTAAAAACAATGAATACGATTAATTCTTATATAAAGGATGGATCTAGAAAATATCATCCTGAGTGAGGTAACCCAATCACAAAAGAACATACATGGTATTCACTCATGATTATTGGACTTTAGCCAGAAGCTTGAAACACCCAAGATTCAACTCACAGACCACATAAAGCTCATGAAGAATGAAGACCAAGTGTTTGTGTGTGGTGGGGTGGGCTACAGTCCTCTTAGAAGAAGTAACAAAATACTCAAGGGGAGCAAATGTGGATGCAAAGTGCAGGACAGAAACTGAGAAGAGGCCGTCTGCAGACCATTCACCTGGGTATCAATCCCATGTGCATCACCAAAGGTAGATGCTGACGTGGTGTCAGGAGGTGCATGCTGACAGGAGCCTAACATAACTGTCTCCTTAGAAGTCTGCAAGAGTCTGGACATATTCAGAGGCAGATGCTCACAGCTAACCATTAAACTGATCATGGGGTTCCCAACAGAGAAGATAGAGTGAAGACTGAAGGAAAGTAGAAAGGGTACAGGACCCCATGAGGAGAGCAACAATACCTACCAACCAGAGCCCCCAGGGTCTAAACCACTAGCCTGAGAGAACTTAGGGAGGGACCCATGGCTCCAGCTATATATGCAAGGGAGCTATATATATAAGTGGGGAGAATAGATTCTTGGTCCCATGAAGGCTGGACATCGTGGGGGGTGGTATTCGAGGGTGGGGAGGTGAGGTTCTGGGGAGGGTGGGTGTGAGTACACCATCATAGAGGTGGGAGGGAGGGGGAAGTGATAGGGAGTTCCTGGGAGGGAGGGGGGAAAGGGGGTAAGGGGAAAACACCTGAAATGTAAATAAAAGTTCCAAGAAAAAAGAAAAAGAATGTTGGAATTTTGTCAAAGGCCTTCTCTGCATCTCAGTATGGAGAGGATTACTTACTTTTAATCTTAACTCCATTTATATGGTTTATTACACTTGTTTATGTATGCTGAACCATCCTTGCCTCTCTAGGCTAAAGCTGTCTTGATTATAAATGGATGATCTTTAGACAGATGCATGCATTGTATTGCAATTATTTTATGTGTAATTTTTAATCTATGTTCATCTGAGGTAGCATCCATCCAGTATGCAAATTTTTCTATTTTACCTGGGTTGGTCATTAGAGTAATAGTGGCTTCATAGAATGTGTCTGGAAGTACTGCTTCTGTGTCTTGAAAGTCTGGTAGAATTCTGCTTTAAATTTTTGGAACTGGGATTTTTTCAGTCAGAAGGTTTTAATTACTGTTTCAATTTCCTTATTTTTATGGATCTGTTTAAATTGTTTATTTCTCTTGGTTTAACTTCAGTGGTTTGATGAATCTATCAATTTCTTCATTTCTTAAGCTTTTCTAACTAATAGAGTACAGATTTTTAAAGTATTCCCTTATTATATCCAGAATTTTTTGGTACCTATTGGAATGGTTTCCTTTTCATCTCTAATTCTATTAATTTGGGTCATCTCTTTCTTCTTTTTCTTTCTTTTTTTTTCTTTTTTCTTTTTTTTTTTTTTTTCTTTTTTTTTTTTTTTTTTTTTTTTTTTTTTTGGGTTTAGTTGGTTAGAGGATCTGTCGATCTTGTTTATCTTCTCAGATAATTAGCTCTTAGAGTCACTGATTCTTTGCACTCTTTTTATTAGTTTTCTATTTAATTTTAACTAATTTTTTTTCCTTTTCATCTATGGGATTTAGGTTTGTTTGGTTTGATTTTTCCAATTCATGAATTGCATCATTATATTATTTATTTGTGCTCTTTTTTGATTTTTTAAAAATATTTTGGCATTTAGAGCATAATTTTTCTTGGTAGACTGATTTTCACGTGTTACAGAGTTTATTGTTATATTGTGTTTTCATTTTTCATTTAGTGCTGAGAATGTTTTGATTTGTTCTTTGACCCATTTATCTCTCAGTAATGAATTGTTTTAATTCCATGAGGTTATGTACTTATTAGAGACTTGTTTGCTGTTATTTGAGTTTTACTGCATTAACTGTTGATTTTATACCTGAAGTTACTTCTTTTATGTTAACTTTTTAATTTTTTTTTTCCAGGATCCAGGATGTGGTCTATTTTAAAGAAGTTTCATAGGCTGCTATAGGTGTTTATGTATAATATTCTGTAGAAATCTGTTAAGTCCATTTGATGTTATGTCATTTAATTCTGATGTTTCTCTATTTTTTGTCCAAATGATTTGTCTATTGGAGAAAGTAACATACTGAAATCACCTGCTATTAATTGGCTGATGTTATTCTATATCATTAATTTTACTATCATACTTTTTAGTTTGAAATCTATTTTATTAGATATTAAGATAGCAAGTCCTTCTTGCTTACTAGTCGTATTTGACTGAAATATTTTTCCAGACATTTTATCTTAAAGTGATGTCTAAATGGATTTCTTGTAGACAACAGAAAGATGGATTTTGTTTCTTAATCCATTCAGGTAACCTCTGTCTTTTGATTGAATCTTAAGGCCATTAATATTTAAAGTTATAATTGAAAGGTACACTGTGATTGTTGACATTTTTGTTTGTTTGCTTTTTCACTTTTATTTTGGGTTAGAGTAATTATAGTTCATTTTTCTTCTGTAGTCTCTTGGGTATGTTTATCCCCTTCTTCAGTCAAAACTATTGCTTCCAGTATTCTCTGTAGGGCTGATATTGTGAACATGAATTATTCTAGCTTGTTTTTTATCATAGATTTCCTTTCTCCTTCAACTATGAACAAAAATTCTTCTTGGTACAGTAGTCTCAGTTGGCAATGGTATTTTAGTACTTGAAGTACATTACTCCATGCTCTTCTGACCTTTAAAGTTTCCATTGAGAAATTAGCTGTTAGTCTGATGGGTTTTCCCTTATGTGTGATTTGTGGTTTTCCTCTTACAGTTTTCAGTACCCTTTTTGCTCCAAATAAATAATGTTTTAACTCTAGCATACTTTAGGGAGTTTCTTTTCAGGTCTTCTCTATTTGATGTTCTGAGTGCCTTTTGTATTTGTATGGATGTGTTTTCCCTTGATTTGGGGAACCTTTCTTTGATCTTCTTGAAGATATAGCCTCTGACATTGATATATTATCCATATCCTTAGTTCGTGCTTATAATTATATTTCATCTTTTCATAGTGCCCCATAGTTCTTGCATGAAACATTTATGGTATTTTTTTTTAATTTTTCATATTCTTTGAGTGGTCCATTCCTCTTTTCATCTTTAAATAACCTATAGCCTATCTTCTACTTGATCTATTCTACTCATAAGAAATTCCTCTAACTTTTCTAATTTAATTACTGAGTTTTTAATCCCATCTTAATTTTCAGTTTCCTTCAGTGTTTCTATTTTTTTTTACTGAATTTGGTTTTGAAGCTCTGAATTGTCTTTGTCATTTTATTTAGCCATATTTTTGTGTTATATTAAACATCATTCAGTAATTTATGTTTACCTTCTTTAATTTTATTGACTAGTTTGTGTGTGTGTGTGTATGTGTATGTCTTATACCCACATATAAGTGGAATCTTCATCTCTCATCAAGAAATCTTTTCTTTGCAATAGATGAAGAGCATGATAAAAAAAAAAAAAAACAACCAATCAAATGTACCATTGTGGAGCCAGTACCAATGAATACTTCTATATAACACTCCCTCTCCTCAGGCTCACATTGCAGAAGATGAGGTGAAAAGATTGTAAGAGATAAAGAATCAGGCTGTTTGCTGTAAATTATATTTGGTAATGATATAGGAAACTACACTCATAAAAACCTCACCAACATTACTGTCTAAAACTGAGGTAAACAACAATACATATGCTAAAGTGGGTAGGGGAAAATCCAAGAGACCTTAGTTCCACACAAGAAGAACTACATGCAATTAGGGAAATGCTGAAAGCAGGAGAAGTAGTCTTCCTTAAGGGAGTACACACCAATTGATTATCCTGTACCTGATATTGGATACTGATCAGCCCTAAAAAATACAAACAAGAAATTAGAGTTAATACACAGTTTATGAATATAAAATGTAGGGTCTACAGAGGTGGCTCAGTCGTTAAAAGCATTTACTGTACTTCTTGAGGACCTGGGTTCTATTCCCAGCACCTACAACAGGTCACTCACAATTACCTGTACTGTTAGTTCCAATGGATCCAACTCCCTTCTGGCTTTTTTCTTTTTCTTTTTTTCTTTTTTTGTCCACTTGCACACATATGGTACACCTTCATACACCTAGGGGCATGCATATACTTACTCATAAAATAGTAAATAAATTCAATTTTAATATAAACTCTTAAAAGAAGCTAATGAGAAAAAGGCAGTGGAGATATCATGGTCTTTCTATCTTTAGTCTTTTCTCTGAGAGTATCAGAGATGGGAACACTTTCAAGGAAGAAGGAAATAGATGCTTGGGCCTAATGCCAGAGCCTTCCTAGGATAAAGAAGGGGTCCTTACAGCAAGCTGGGGCTCATTGAATCTGACAGTTCCTGAGCCATTAGCAAAAATTATATTGCACTGATTTGTCCTTGCTTAGCCTGATATTCCAGACCTTCAGCCCTGGCAGCCAACTGGAAATCTTATTCCATTCACTGCTGACTGAGCCAGCCAGTGTGTGGGGTTCTCCCTGACAGAGGCCAGCCAGGCTGGGGGAGAGATTAAGGTTGAAGCTGCTTTCTCGGCTGAGGTTGTGTTGGGTATTCAATGATCAAGGTCATTCCCATGATACAGGCCTTGAGAACTGTCCCCAGGAGCACTTGGAGAAGGTGACCACTCCTCTGAAAGAATGAGTGGAGAACTGAATATTTCAACAAAATAACAAAACAAGCTCACAAACAAAGACACTAGGTGATTACTGCTAAAATTTGAAAACTTTTAAGGGAAAAGAGAAATATGTCAGGTCACAGAGTAAGGCTCCAAAAAGTTGTCAACAGGCTGAAATAAGTGGTTAAACCTGATCAGATGATTGACAGTTACAAATGGAGAGGTCACCACTTGGATGCTGAAAATCGACTGACTTCACAGAATGAAAAACATTTTCCTGAATGCAGTTTAAAGAAAATGGACTTGAGACTTTCCTTAATAAGTATCAGCAGTATTAAGATTTTAAACAAAAATCAAATGACAACTTATGCTTCATTAACATGCGTATAGGGTTCAGATCAAGGGAATCAACTGTCCCTTTGCACTCTGCTCTGGTTAGCCTCTTACTGAAGGGCTGTGTCTAGCACAGTGTATCATATATTAAGGGACCATATGTATGATGTATCCAGAAGGGAGTGAACAGACAGAGAATGGGAGTGCAAAAGTTGGATCTATGGCTGTTTATGCTGGAGAAGGCAAGACTTGGGGGAGGAGCTCTCTGCCTAGAATGTTTCTAAAGAACTGCCAGGGACAGGAAGAGCAGATAGGGCATGAGAGATTTCCCAGAGGCAGAACTGAAGTCCAAGAGTAAACTAAACCATAGGAGATAGGTTTGAATTGAAATAAAAGAACATTCTAAATGAGTGGGCTATAAATGAAACAGGTTATCATTAGATAGAGTGAGTTCTTTATCAAAGGTGATATATAAGGAAAACCCCCTTGACAAGTGTTTATCTAAGATGTTGCCTAGGAGAATCATATATAGTCTAGGGTTCATAGAAGTAATTTAGGGGATATCTTAGCTACCTAAATGAATCTTACTCTGTGTACCTGATAATTTATCTGGCACGGTAGTATCTGACAGTTTATGGAGGTTTTGATATTATTGCCTCAGAAGGTTCTTTGGAATGATATACAAATTTGCTATGTCATTTCAGTGTTGACTTAACCTTAGTCATATCAGATTCTCGATGTGTATTTTAGAGTCAGATGAAGGCTGAGAATCAGAGAGATGCAGAAGATACTGTGATCAACTCACCTAGAAAAAAATGCTGAGATATCTGAGATGGTCTGGGAGATAGTCAGAAAGACTGATAAGCTGTATATAACTTCCAGAGTGAGTCAATGGATGAAAGAGGTGGGAATAGACCAAAGAAGCCAATCTGTTTGCACAGCACATTCAGTAGCTTCTTGTTATATTGACAAAGTTCACACCACAGTAAGTTTATCGGTTATATACCTCCAGATTCTAAGAGATTTATAAATACAAAATGCTTTTTGAATTCAGTCTACCAGAGGAACCCAATTGCTCAGTAAACCAGGAATGTACACTTCATGGACTTCAGGCCTTTTTTTTTTTTTTTTCAGAAGGAGAGAGCAAAGCATCCTCTCATCTCTTTCCATGAACAAATCTAATGATTTAGGGTAGGTAGAGATCTAAATGATATAGTGTCTTTGTCTGTTTTACCACCTCCAAGCCTTGTGGAGCATATAGTCTCCTGTCTTACAAATAGGAATGCAAGAATGTCACCTTGCTAAGCAGTGAAAGGAGCAGTTACGAAAAAGGCAGGCCAACAAAATGAATAGATATTCAGTTATCTTACATATTTGCATGCAAGAAGACAAAGATGACTCTCAAGGTGACAGTTTCCTGTAAGCTGGGAACTCTCCTATACATTCTTATTTCAAGTCTCAGTCATTCATTTCCTTCACTGGAGTTGAAACTAAGCCTGTGAATTCTTCTCATTTTGCTCTTCTGCCTCCAAAGACACATAGCTAAGGAAGTGGAGAACCAAGGTTGGGCTTGCTAGCATATATGGAGGATCTTCTGTATAATGCATATGAATAGAAGGCTGTTACAGTGGACTATAAGCAACCTGTTGGCAGAAATTCTTTACCTGCAGGACAGAATTTAAAAAATAAGTCTTGTTACCTTCCCAGTCTCAGCAAAAGACATTCGGAACAATGCCTGTTTATTGTTAACTTGATGTGATTTAGAATCACTATGGAAATAAACCTCTGGCAGGTCTGTGAGGGAGCCTCTAGATTAGGTTAATTGAAGTGAACGATCCAACCCAATTGCAGGTAATTTCATTCAAGGAACTGATTGAAAAGAAAGTTAGAAAGTGAGCTGAGCACTGTCACACCCCCCACCCCACCCCCGCTCCCTCACATTCCTGCCACCATCACTACAGTTGTAGTCACCTTGACACCTTCTCTGCTATGTTGGACTATACCCTCAAACTGTGAGCCAAGATAACCATTCTTTCTCTAAGTAAATTTTATCATTTTTTTCAAAACAACACAAAGAGTAATTAATATAGTGTGATGGATTGTATATCCTTGGCCCAGGGAATGGCACTATTAGAAGGTGTGACCCTGTTGGAGTAGGTGTGACCCTGTTGGAGTAGGTGTGTCACTGTGGGTGTGGGTTTAAGACCCTCATCCTAGCTGCCTGGAAGCCAGTATTCTGCTAGCAGCCTTCAGATGAAGATGTAGAACTCTCAGCTCCTCCAGCACCATGCCTGCCTGGATGCTGCCATGTTCCCACTTTGATGATAATGGACTGAACCTCTGAACCTGTAAGCTAGTCCCTGTTAAATATTGTCCTTACAAGAGTTGCCTTGGTCATGATGTCTGTTCACAGCAGTAAAATCCTAACTAAGATATATAGTCAAGTGGTAGAAAAAGTAATATTCATATAATACTGGGTACATCTATAGTTCCATACATTCCATGGGACATTGTTTCCTTTGGAAGGACATAGATCTTCATGTGTATAGTCAAGGAACTGAATGTACAAATTTTCTAAGATCTCTTCTCTTTCTGGTATACTATTGGCCACTGACCTTAATAACTGAATTGGGATAGTAGCCTGGAAGCACATAGGGAGGGACCCATGGTTCCAGCTGTATATGTAGGGGAGGATGACCTTGTCAGGCATAGGTGGGAAAGGAGATCCTTGGTCCATGAAAGCTGGATGCCCAGTGGGGGGGGGATTCTAGGGTGGGGAGATGGAGTGAGGGGGTAGGTGGGGGCATATCCTCATAGAAGCAGGAGGAGGGAGGATGGGATAAGGAGTTCCTGGTTGGGGGTGATGGGAAATGGGGGGTAAGGGGAGAACATCTGAAATGTAAATAAAATATCCAATAAAAAAGAAAGAAAATACTGTAAACTTCTCTAATTATTTTACTAGAATAATTATTATTCTAGTTCTGTCATAGCCCAGCACTGAGTATGACCAAAAGCCATTTTTTGTATAAGCCCAAATAGGAGAGAAGCTATGACGATTGTGCTCAGTTAACAGTTAAACTCTGTTTTGGCATATGGAGGAAACTTTAATGATCATGGTGAAAATTAGAAGTGAACAGATACAATCAGAGGGAAAGCACTCTAAAAACTTCTCCAAAACATCCAACCCTCTTACTATCTACATAAACACAGGCGCGCACGCGTGCATGTACACATACACCACACACACACACACACACACGTGCACACACACAGACGAGTACACATAAGTATATACATGCACACACAAAGAGAGACAGAAAAAGAGAGGCAGGGAGAGAAGAAGAGAGGGCGAGACTTTGGGAGGCACTATATACCAGCACCAGCTTACCTCTGACATAACCCTGGGATCTTACTGTCCAATTTGAACACAAATATTTCAAGAATTATTTTTTGTAGTGCAGCATGTCTACTTGACTTTTAGTCCAGCTCTATTCCTGAGTAACGACCTTGGGCAAGTCTCTCCCTTCTTAGGGCCTAATCTGTGACTTAAAATATTTGGTTCTTCTTAACCTTTTGTGGCATCTCAGACTTCTGAGACTCTGATGAAATCTTTGGATGCAGACACCACAATTCAGCATATAATTTTAGGGCAGTCACGGGCCAGTAAACTAAGGATTTCTGCTTGTTGTGCTAAGGATTCTTTCAGCTCTGAGTCTACGGTTCTGTGATCTGGGCATAAGGCCAAGACCCGCTGCCCCTTCCGGAGGAAGAGGAGTTGGAATCCACCTTCCAAATATATCCTTGGCCTGTGCTCCCAGCTGCTTTTGGCTTTAATCCATGACTCTGAGACCATGAAGAGTTCTTGCTACCCCACAAAGCCTGAAACTGAGCAATGAAAACAAAAACAAGGCATTAGAGTTTCCTTTAAAACCCAGTGCCTGTGAGGTTCCTTCCTACAGCCTCTCATGCCCAGCCTAAAATTAAAGACAGTGGCAGGTGGGCCTCTGATCCAGGCAATAAATGTTTCCAGGAGGACTGGCTTGAATTGCTGGCTGGCAAGGCTTGTCTAGTCCGTACTGTCCTCTGGTGGCTGTCAGCATATATAGGAACTTAGTTATAGAACATTGGATTTAATAGAATTATAAGAACAAGGACCAGCTGATTAACACATCCAGGGAAGTCCCTTAAGAGGAATGGAATTTTTGCTGGAGTCAACTATAAGGAAAGCTCAGAATGTGGGATGTGGGAAGCAAAGAGGATTGACAGCATTATTAGCATTATTATCCTGAGCAAACTCTAAGGTTCAGTTTTAGAGGCATCATTACTGATTCTAATGAAGTTCATGTCTCCTCTTTTGCAGTTATCTATTATTCTTTACCTATAACCTTGGAAGAGAATACCATATTTTGGAATTACAGAAACATTAACCATAATAAAGGTGGCATTTCACAGTGACTATTAAGACCTCTTGGTACATTAAAAGAAACAAGGCCTCTTTCTTCAGTGCCTAGGACAATCCCATGTATTCTTTTGGGCTCATTCCTACATATTGAACTGCTTCCTGAGCACCTTAGGTGACTCAATTATTGTTCACGTTTCGTGTAACCTAACTTAGGAGTTTCCCCTCATAACCTATTTGCATCATCTTGGAGCCCTTAAGACTCAAATGACAGAAACTTAAATAAAATTAATTAACTTGTAATAAAAAAATTCCTTGTCTTTCACAAACCTTCTGAAAATGATATATTTTTGGGTTGGTCAAATCAGTAGCTCAATTATATCAACGATTGAAGTTCATCTGTCTGCTTGCTTCTCATTAACAGGTGAGTACAGTGGTACCAAGCATCAAATATTCAAACCACAATGTCCAGAGCCTGAAAGTCAAGGAAACTGATGCTTTTCATCCTATTTTTAGATAAAAAGAAATCTCAGAAGCTCTTTAAAGGACTTGCTCTCACAGTTCATGAGTAAGAATTGTGCCATAGTATTTAGCAGTTGGAACTAGATTCTGCAGTACCAGGGTAGAAAAACCAAAACTAAACAGATGACCTGGATATGATTTTTTTCTGTTTGGTATGAGAACCTAGAAGCAGGCAATGCAGTATGGCTTGGTATCTTCAAAAAAAAAAAAATCTTCAGACTCAGACTCATTCCACATTTCTATTCAGCTACTCAGCTGCTCAGATCTACATAAATTCTGGTAACTGTTAGAGTCCTGACATGACATAAAGATTCAGGAAGGAATATATAAGAAACCAAAAACACAACATACAGTATATATCTATGAAATCTTTCCACAAATCTCATATCATATTTCCACTTAAACTTCACAGGTCAAAACTTAGTATTATTGCTAAGTATTAGAATTCTAGATTGTCAGTTAAAGTTTGGCATTCTATTGCCACAAAATAAGAGGAAAATGGATACCAGGGAGTATCAAGCACTCTGAGAAACATGGCACTTCATAAAACTTGTTCCAAGCAAGCAGACATTTTGGATTCAGGACACACTTAACTGTTTACAGAGACATTCATATTTTTATTACAATTTGAACAGAATAATACTACTTACACTGGTAGGTAGAAGTCAGAGATGTAATGAAATATTCTACAATGCAGAGGACTAGCCTCACAACAAATAATCTCACCCCAAATTTCAACAATACTAGAGGGTGTGAAATTTTGCCTTATATTTACGAGGATACACTAAACACCTACCCTTGGCCTTCAGGCTCTATAAGGTTCGCCTATAGCTATGAATTGCACTGTTTTCTCATCTAGCTATAATAAAATTTGCGGCCTTTTCCTCCTATGCTCATAATTCTGCAGTACCTTCTTATAACATGGGATAAAACACTATAACTTTAAACATTATACTTGAAAACTTATGTGGTCGTTTTCCTACCAGAGTCATATTAAACCAGTCCCTCCATTCACTAGGATCCAGTCACAATGGCCTTTGATTTCAGCTTCTTAATCATTTTGAATACTCCATTTCACCTCTTCCGCTTTGCTGTCTCCTTCTCCAGATCCAAACGTAATAAATTACTTGTCACAGTTTTTAATCCTTCCCTTTATCCATGCCAATTGGCATGTGTCCTTGTAGTGTCCTTCCATTTCAAGGCAAGGCTTTGCTGCATGATTTTTCTTTGATCAATGAAAAGTTGCTCTTTTGGGTTACTTTTTGTTGCAATAACAGTCTACCTGTACGTAAGTGATTTTAAAAAGAAAGATACTTGTTTTTATCTCAGGGTTCTAAAAGTTCAAGAGCATGGTACCAGCATCTGTTCAGCTTCTGGTTATTGTCTAATGATAGAAGAGTGAAAAGCCAAGTTAGTGTGTTCAAAGAGAAGGAAGTAGAAGAAGTGTGCAACAAGAGAGGCACACATGTGAGAAGATAAGGGGAGGAGGCTATACTCTCTTTTAAAGCAACCATTACAATGACAACCAGCCCACTTTCAGAGGAAATACATCAATGAATTTGCAAGGGAAAAACAACTCATAATCCATTTGCCTCTTTAAAGGTCCTGCCACCTATCAAACCATTACTTTAGAGTATAATGCCTCAAAATGAGTTTTGGAAAGAACAAACCATATTCAAACCTTAGAAGTCTGTATAAGTGACAGTATACCAATTCTGAAAATAAATGTTAATAAATACATTTATGGCCAGACAATGGAGGCACATGTCTATAATCCCAGCACTTGGAAGGCAAAGACAGGCAAATCTCCGAGTTTGAGGCCAGCCTGGTCTACAGAGTGAGTTCCAGGACAGCCTTGGCTACATAGAGAAACCTTGTCTTGAAATACCAAAATAAATTTTTTTTCCACCACTGTACCCAATCAAAGAAATACTAGCTAAACAGCACCTCAGCTGATCTGCAGACTTTTGAGGGAGAAAGTAATACTTATTATTATATGGCATTGAGATTGTTGTGGTTTTTATACAGCTTTATATACAGTGAGAGATAATTGATAAACCCATTGATTCGATCTTACTTTGATGTTGTTCTCCTCACTTTGTTAAAATGCTCTAAGTAGGATCTTGATTTTCAGCACTACTCCCTTTCACCCTGTCCACCACACTCCTTCCATAACTGTAATGCAATGAAATAAAACAAAATAACTAATAAAGTATGATTATACAAGCTTCTTTCTTAAAATTCCTTAGTGGTTCTCTATTAGTCTCAAGATAAAATCAAATGTCTAACTCTGGCATCGCAAGCCTACTTCCTATGCCCTTTTTACCTGTGAAATCATGTCTCCCCAGTTCTTCCTGGTACGCTTTAATCACAAGGCTACAATGTGTTCTGTAATTTTAGGCCACTGGGGTTTCACTTTCCCTTCTTCTCTCTTTATTCTGTTCCTTTGGATAAAATAATTTTTAGCTTTCTGGGACCCAATCCACACTCTTCTCTTGTCTCCATGTCCTCCACGCTCAACAGCATTATGTCTCTCTTCTCCTTCTGTAGTAAGCTGTTTATCCCATTTTTTCAGCAATGTGATAAAATTAGTTCCTTAAGAAGAAGACTATAACTGATGAGACTTTCTTTGTGACTAAGTATATGGTCCATTTTGAAGAAGATCCTGAGAAGAAGGTATATTCTCTTTTGCATTTGGGTAAAATGTTCTGTAGATACCTGTTGGGTCCATTTGATTCATAACATGTTAGTTCCATTATTTCTCTGTTTACTTTCAGTTTAGATGACCTGTCCTTTGGTGAGACTGGAGTGTTAAAGTCTCCCACTATTAATGTGTGGGGTTCAATGTGTGATTTAAAGTTTACTAATGTTTCTTTTGCAAATATGGGCACCCTTGCATTTGGGCATAGATATTCAGAATTGAGACATCATCTTGATGGATTTTTCTTTTGACGCTATGGAATGTCCTTTTCTATCTCTTTTGATTAATTTTGGATGAGGGCCTATTTTAATAGATATTAGAATGGCTACTCCAGCTTCTTTCTTGGGAACATTTGTTTGGAAAATTCTTTTTTCAACCCTTTACTCTGAGGTAATGTCTATCTTTGTTGCTGAGCTGTGATTCTTGTAAGTAGAATGATGGATCCTGTTTTTTACATCACTTCTGTTAGCCTGTGTCTTTTGATTGGAGAATTGAGTGCATTGATGTTGAGAGATATTAATGACCAATGATTGTTCATTCTTGTTATTTTGATGTTGGTCGTGATACTGTGTGTGTATGTTTGTGTGTGTGTGTGTGTGTGTTTGTGTGTATGTGTATATGTGTTTCTCTCTCTCTCTCTCTCTCTCTCTCTCTCTCTCTCTCTGTCTCAGTGTGTGTGTTTGTGTTTCCATTCTTTTGGGTTTATTGGTAAGGATGGAGGAGGGGGAGAAGAGAAGGAAGGACTAGGAGGAGAAGGGAAACTGCAATTGGGATGTAAAGTAAATAAATAGCTTAATCAATTTGAAAAAAAAAAACAGAAAAAGAAGGATGAGGAGGAGGTGGAGGAGGAGGAAGAGGAGGAGGAGAAGGAGGAGGAGGAGGAGGAAGAGGAGGAGGAGGAGGAGGAGGAGGAGAAGGTTATAGAGACAGCTCAGTTGTCAAGAGTGTACACTGCTCTTGAAAAGGACCTGAGTTCAATTTCAAGCATCCATTTGACACAGCTCAAAACTACCTGTAACTCCAGTTCCAGATGATCCAAGGCCCTTTCCGACTCCATATGCATCTCCACTCACTTTTGCACATGGGCCCACTCGTGCACACACACATACACACCACCACCACCACAGAGAGAGAAAGAGGTTTGTGTTTGTTTGTTTGTTTGTTTTGTTTTACAAAGAACTCATATACTCCACTCCCTATAAATTTCCTGATATAATTTCTTCCAGCCTCTTCTCACTCTCATGCTCTTCCCAAATTTAACACAGAACCTCTAGCAAAGTAGATGCTTATTAATGTGTTGCACTAAAAAAATTTCTAACTTCAAATTCTGAATGACAAATTTGATAGGTGTCATCATTGAAAAGTCACTGACATTACTGTTTTTAAAAATATTTTAATCAGCTTTCTCTTTTTAACAGTGGTTTAATACCAGGAAGAAGGGAGCATAACTTGTGTGTTATCTGTGCCATCCCTCAAGACAAGTCAACGTTTTTTTAGAAACGTTGTATACCATCATACAAGATGCACAATGCAACTTTAACAGGTGTTGCTAAAGCAGGCTGAATATCAACACAACTGACACCACCAGGATGAGCAGCACACACACACACAGAGAGAGAGAGAGAGAGAGAGAGAGAGAGAGAGAGAGAGAGAACTTAGATTAGAGAGAAACATTTAAAATGTAAATAAAATAAAAATGAAAAGATAAACCAGAGAAAAAGAAAAGCTAGCTAAGATATGACTTTTATGAGGCAAGAAACTTTTAAAGATGTCATTGAGTTCATTTCTGCTGGTCATACAGCCTACCATTAAAAGAATAGATTCCCCAGTGAAACTCCCTTAGAAAAAACTTTAATTTTTATTTCAAGTGGTCATCAATTGGAGATAGCTTCTAGTCAGGGATGGGGGGGGGCATTGTCCACTTCTCTTTTTAGTTCTAGGACCCCATCTGGTGTAGACTCACACAGGTCCTGGGGATGCTGCCTCAGTCTCTGTGTGTTCATACGTGCATTAATAGTGTTGATTAAAGGAGCTTGTTTTCTTGGAATCCTTTATCCCTCTAGTTCTCACACTCTGAATCCTCTTTTGCAGGGTCCCCTGATCCCTGAGGTATTAGATTTATGGGAAAATTCCTTTTAGGTCTGAGTGTTCCAAGGTCTCTCACTCTGCATTATGTTTGGCTGTGGTTCTCTATATTTTTTCCCATCTGCTGCAGGGGGGAGGGGAGGACTCATATTTGACACTTGGGTAACCAGGAACATGAGACTAGATAGGCCAAGGATCTAGGGTAAAACCAAATACTACTGTTCTCACAACAAAAGCAAAACAAAATAAAGCAAAGCAAGCAAACCAAAACTTAGCAATAAATGTTTCTCAATGACATTCTGCTATACTCATAGATCTGTGTCTTGTTCAGTCAACATCTTTAATGATCACCTCTCCAAGATGGAATGCAACACTTGAATGAAATTGCTATACAAGTAGTGGTTCTAAAACATAACACATAGGACAGAAAGCAACTAGAGGTGGTACCAAAGAAGTCAAGAAAGTACAGTAGAAGTTAAGAGCAATGGTAAAAATCAAGGGCAGAAGCTATAGACGATTTCCTACATGAGTTTAGTATATTAGCCCTCATTTCATAGCAAGCCATGTTAGTTTATATAGACTGCAGTACAGGATAGAGTTGACTTAGAGACAGAAAATGCATGCTTCATAGATGGAGTACCTGCTAAACCTCTAGTGCTAAATTTCCTTAGCCTTCACTTTCATCTCCAAAACCTATTGATGTATATCTTAGTTCTCTAGCTCGTAGTTAATTCTCTATATGATCCTAGGTTAATACTTTCTCATCATCTGTGCTATAGGTATTTCACAAGGGCTAAAATATTTTATAGAATCTTAGCTCCGTGATTCTGAACATCTTACTATTCCATTGCAGTATCTTGAGTTTGAATATGATTGTGCATATATGTGTGTGAAGCTGAATATGTCTCTGCCTTTCAGGGCTAAGTTTGTTTATTATCGTGTACAATAGAGTCATGTGGTCTCTAAAGACCTTTCTTAGCATTTATAAGCCACAATTTCATAATCTATAGCATAAATGATTCCAAGCATCTCTCCCCTGGTTATATATTCTTGGATCCTTTCTTGTATCATTAATATATCTTTATTTTCATCATATCCACTTAAATATAGCTCAAAGGTTCTTATCCCATTTTAACTCCTACAAAGAAGCATGAAGATTCTCAGACCTTGCTCCAGAGGTAAGGAGCCATGTTCCCCCCTGGTCATATTACTCTCAGCTACAAAGCACTATAAAAATGCCAGCTGCTTGGAACAATCTTACATTGCTAATACCTATTTTTTTTTTACAGTTGTCTTGAGAAACTGAATTATTCTACAAGTAAACGCCATTTAAGTTTATGACAAATGTGATTTAAGTGAGAAAATTATCACCTTCTCAGGCCAGGAAAGGACTCCAAACTCTCTAGGGAAGAAATGCCTTCATTAGCCGGGGTCTCTTCCAGACTTGTCCTGGGGGTGGCACATCAAGTTTTAGTGATCTCACAGTTTGTATAATCCCTCCTGGGTGTCACAAATATTCAAAGATCATTTTGCTACCATGGGAATCATCCTAGACAGCCCCCTGCCCTCACACTGGGCAGCTTCTCTTTCAACCAGACACATAAGAACTCTTATGGTTGTAAAGATCTTTGGATACGTCATCCTGCTATTTATGGCTAAATTGATAGAGCTATAAGGGTTCTTAGAAATCAGCAGCTCTAGATGCTTTGATGCAAAGATAAGGAAATTGAGGTCTATAGAAGAAAAAGCTTACCAAAGGTGAATCAGTAGCAAATTGAGAATCTTTGTAAAATTTGGAAAAGCAACAACCACATTGTGGTTTGATTTTGCAAATTCTCTATGTCATGTCCTTCACCCTTTGTCACCCAGTTATCTAATCCAAGTTACTCATCTTTTCATAGGGGTTTATTCAGATGAATACCAAGTTATACAGAATAGGAGACTCTACTGTTTCTTTCCATGTGGTAATTATTCCAGAGTCTTCTTGGAAGTTTGAAAATCTGGCAGCATAATCTTATTACCAGTCTCTGGTATTCATGAATAGGTTCTTATATATTTTGTTATTCATCAAGTGCAGGCATCAAATCACTATTTCCATAGAAAATAACTGCTATGGTTCGTGAAAGTTATACATTTACTCCTAGAAACATTATTTAAGATGCCCCATTTGAAAAGAATGTCTTTGCGTCTTAGTCTTCTTCTACACAATTCCTATCTTTTCTAACACCCTCACTGGATACTTCTGTTAGTTAGATCAGTGCATTCAGACATCTATAAGTATTCCTAAATGAAACATAGGATATAATGATGCATTTTAGGACATGATCCAAGGTTATACATTAAGTGATATGGAAGAACTTAAGTGCTTTCTTTGGAACATCTAGATTAAGGAGAATATGATGATCTCTTTTGTGTTCTGTATTCATGTATCATTTATTCACTGCAGAAAACAAGTGTCTACTTTGAGTCAGATCCTCTGTAAGATGCTTAGGACAAAAAATAAAGTACAGACCATTACTCTCAAGGACTTCCTAGAATAGTAGTATCAGCAGATATGGTAAAATATATGCTGATTACTGTTAGATCAGAGCTATGTTCAATGTCTTGAGTAAACAAAAGGGGATGTTTTAATTTTCTTCAAGCACTCAAGCAATTCTTCACAAAGAAGATAATTTTGGAATGGTTTATGTAAGCAAATGAATATTTTCAATAGAATTGGTAAGGATGTTTTAACTAAGATGGTAGGTCAAAAAACAGTGGCTAAGTTATAATAGCTAACATTTTATTGAAAACTTACTGAAGCCAGGTACTGTATGCATTAACATACTAAATCTGAAAACAATCATTATGAAGAAGACAGCATTTTTATTTCATTTGCAAGTTAAGTAACTGAGAAAGAGAAAAATCTGATGACATATCCAAGGTAGCTTTTACCTAGGATATAAGAGAGGCAGTAAATATATAAATGTCACCAAACTTTGGAGCTGGAAAATTTCAACATCACAGTAGTACTTTCAATTTAATATGCTAACAGGAAATACTCTGATTAGTTTGTGAGTTGCAAAGTATAAGAATGTTAAGGGTTAGCATGGGAAGAAGCAGGTTAAAGAGGTCAGAATCAAAGGATTATGTAAAAGAACAAGGAGAAGCTATTGGAATAAGGAAGACATTTCCATTAGATATAACTTTCAGGCACAAATTCAACTCTACAAAGAATAATCAATTTTCTTACTTACATGTAAGCCATGTACTACATACCAGGTTGGCACGAGAATCCAGGAAGCTAATGCAGTATCAATAGCAATGGCAGAAATATCTTTGAGCTTTAGTTTCATGTACCTACTACTGGTGTCCTTGTTGTCTAGACCCAGACAATAGACTATGAATGAGACCAACAGGAAATTCTAACCAAGGAGATAGGATCCTAGGAATCATCTGTCTTTAACTTTCATTTTGGAAAGTAGCATAAAACCCAAGAGGATTGGTATTTACAGTCTAGAATGAAGCTGATAATGCAGAGATATTGTGTCCTTATTTGTGATGTAATTGAAGCATTGCTGAACTGATGGGGATACCTGAGTACTCAAGTAGTCTTCTGGCTACTTTTTAAATATGATTCTACAGTTTGTCCTATGACCTCCATAGCTCTCTGTCACATGTAAGTACACTCACACACACAAACACATGCACACACACACACACACACAAAACAAACAACCGAACAAATATAATAAAACTGCTTTTGAACATGTTTAAAAGACTTTCTTAATAAAAAAGGGGCATTCTTTCCTTATTTGTTCCATTTCAATATTTAATAAAAGTAATTGTAAGATTCTAGTAATTTTCAGCTGTGTTGTAGATACAGACAAAGGTATATGACAGGCACTGCCTGTTAAACCATTATTCTTTCTGGTTTTTGTTGTTGTTGTTTTAGAGTTTTTGTTTAGTTGGTTTTGTTTGGCTGCTTTTAGAGATAGTCTCTCTCTCTCCATATATATACACACACACATATATATCCTAAAGTAGCCTTGAACTTGTGACCATCCTGCTTTTCACCTCAAATGCTATAATTATAGGCATGCATCACCATTCCTAGTTTCCATTATCTATTATTCTCCCTTTGTTCTTCACAGAAGTTTGAGGAAGAAGTGGATCCAACTAGAGAAAGAACTCCTTCTTTTGGAAGTATAGCCAGATATCCCAGTGCTGATTCATGAAATGGAAGTACAAGTAATTTTGTAAGGATTCCAGGAAAGGCAATTTTTTCAGGGAGGAGACTCCTTGGGTACATTACTTTTGTCTCTATTGTCCCATTTTTATTTATGTACACATGATGTCTGGAACTGCAATATGTGAGTTGCAGAGATGTAACTCCTCTTACAAGTCTGTACAGTGGTAAAGAAGGTAGAGCACCAGCACCTAAGAGATTGAATTTCTAATGAGTTCTAGAATCCCTAGACTTCCTATCTTGTAAAAAACCAAAATAACAACAACAACAAAAACCCAAGCAATTTATTCAAACCTGTGGAATTTTTGTTTAGTTAGCTTCTACTATTTGTAGCCAAATGTAATTTTGAATTGATATAGTTTGCATACCTACTTTAACTAGAGTTTAAAAGGGTAGTGTGGTCAGAGTACACGGAGAAAGTGTTGATCCTAAGGGGTGAGATGAGGGCAACCTTGCCTTCTCTTCAGCAAACCTTTCTCCCTAAGCTTCTCTTTGTCCAAACCTGGGAATTTCTTTGTGCTGATTAAATCGGGAAAGCTTTTCCTTACAAGGGTGGCAGCGAGAAGCACAGCCTTCAAGGGAAAGTGAAACCCAGAAGATAAAATATGGGCTTTTGATACAAGCTGTACCTTCCCTCCCACACCCTACTCTTTTAGAACTCTTCTCTGGCAAAATCTAAAATGTTCCCAGTTCTGTTTTTTTTTTCTTTTTAAATATGCAAATGTAGTGATTTAATGGTGATAAGACAGACAGTGAAAAAAATCATGCTTCTGTATTATTATTATTATTATTATTATTATTATTTTACTTATTCACTTTACATCCCACTCACTGCCGCACTCTTGGTCACCCCCTCCCACAATCCTTCCCCACATCCCCCATCTCCTTTTCCTCTGAGCAGCTGTGGACCTCTGGGTATTTTCCCCACACTGACACTTCAAATCTCTGTAGGGCTAGGCGTTTCCTCCCCCACTGAAGCCAGACAAGGCAGCCCAGCTAGAAGAACATAGTCCACATACAGGCAACAGCTTTTGTAACAGTCCCTATTCCAATTGTTTGGGACCTACATGAAGACCAAGCTACAAGTCTGTTACATATGTGTGAGGAGGCCTAGGTCCAGCCCATGTATGTGCTTTGTTTGGTGGTTAGTCTCTGAGAGCCCCAAGGGTCCAGGTTAGTTGACTCTGTTGATCTTCCTGTAGAGTTGTTACCTCCTTCAAGGCCCACAATCCTTCCCCCGATTCCTCTATAAATGTCCCAAGCTTTATCCACTGTTTGGCTGTTGGTGTCTACATCTGTCTGAGTCAGCTGCTGTGGGGAGCCTCTCAGAAGACAGTCATACTAGACTCCTGTCTACAGGTCCATGGGATGGGTCTCAAGTTGGGCCAGTTATTGATTGGCCATTCCCCCAGTCTCTGCTCCATCCCCTATCCGTGCATAGAAAGGATTTGGGTTGAAAGTTTTGTGGGTGGGTTGGTGTCCCTATTGCTCCACTAGGATTCCTGCCTGGTTAAAGGTTCCATATCTCCAATGCTATGAGGTACAGCTAAGTTCATCTCCATTGAAGAATCAAGTTTCTTTTACAGACTTAGAATAGTGAGATGTTTAGCTACAGACTTCCCTTACAGATGAAACAGTGCATGAAATAAACACTCTCATGTATAACTAATGGATTAAAAAAAACCACTAATGGATAAAATACACATACAAAGCTTACTGAAACAAATATATTGAAAATTGGTGTTTTTTTTATTTTCTAACTTGATAATTCTTGGCTTATTAAAAGTTAATTAACTTGAAGATCACATTCACATTTCTCTATCAGACACTATACTGTTTTATTCCATTTTTCATCCTTTTAAAATAATAATCAAATAAGAAAATAATGGTATGCCATATATCATTTTTTCAAATTAATATTTTATTTAAAATTTTCACTCAATATATTTTTATCATAACCTTTCCCCCCTGTATTTTTTCTCCCAGATCCTCCCCATTATTTTATCCATTCAACTTCATTTTCTTCCAACACTCAAAAAAAAAAAAAAAAAGATAAGACAAAAAACTTTGCCAATAGACTGTAATGTTTGGAGGTGTCTATGAGAACTCTTTGGACAAATAATTAATAAGATATAACCCCTTCCTAGCACTAAAGAGTTTACTTGGTGCCATAAGATGTCTAGTTGGAGACTAGCATTCCTCCCCCTTATTTGGAGACTCTATTTATATTTGTATCTAATTTAGGAAATTACATCAGTAGTATATTTCCACATGGCTTTCAAATTGCCTTTATTGTTAGTTGTCCCTCTCAGCTTTCTCTTTTGAAGCTGCCCTCCCATGCTCCTTCCCATTTAATCCTATTCTAGTTTCTACATTATCTCTTTATAACACTATACTCTATTTTTCATTCCTTGGAAGATCCCCACTCCCACACTTGGGTATCATATTAGCTACCTAACATCTGTCATTATTCTAATTGAAATCTACATATCTAAAGCTTAAAAACTAATATCCACATATAGAAGAAAGCATGCATTATTTTTCTTTTGGGGTCTGATTTATCTCATGTGAGATGATTGTTCCTAGTACTATCAATTTACCTACAGATTTCATAATTTTATTTTTCTTAACAGATGAGTAATAGTCCATGGTGTAAATGTACCACATTTTCATTACCCACCTATCAGCTGGTGGACAGCCAGATGGTTCCTACTCTCTGACTATTAGGAGCAGAGCAGCAATGAACATGATTAAGGAATTCTCTTTCTTGAAAGATGTAGAATCCTCTGGGTATATGCCCAAGAATGGATAACTGGATCTTGTGGTAGATCAATTTTCATTTTTTGTGGAACTTCATACTGATTTCCATCATGGTCTTACCAGTTTGCACACTCCAGCAGCAAGAAATAAGTGTGCCTCTTTCCCCTATGTCTTTGCTAGTGTGCAATATCATTTGTTTTGTTAATTTGGGCTATTCCAATTGGGGTAAGGTGGGGCAAGTTTTAAATGGCATTTCCATGAGAAGTAAGGATGTTTGTGTTTCTCAGCCACTTGTATTTCATTTTTTGAAAACTCTGTTTTGTTTTGTATATCCCATTTTTAAGCGTTATTTTTTTTCTCAATGTTAAGGTTTTTAATTCTTTATATGTTAACTACTAACCCAATTGGATGCTATCCCTCTAACAGAGATATATAATTGGAAAAGATTTTTCACCTTTTTGTAAACTAATGATTTGCCCAGATGATAGTGTTCTTTCCTGACCAGAAGCTGTTTTGCTTCATAAGGTTCCATATATTAATTGTTGGTCTTAATGACTATGCTATCAATGTCCTGTTTAGAAAGTCCTTTTCTGGACTAAGGAATTCAAGCTTATTCTCGACTTTCTCTTCACTCATATGCAGTGTATCTAGCCTCATCTTGAGGTCCTCAGTTTATTCAGTTAAGTTTTGAGCAGGGTGATCAATGTGTATTTATTTTCATTCATCTACATGCAGCTATCTGCATTTTGAAGAGCACCATTTGGGGAAGATGATGTCTTTTCTCCAGTGTATATCTTTGAATTCTTTTTCAAAAATCAGGTGTCTGTAGGTGTGTGAAATTATGTCTGGATCTTCAAAACTCTTCCAAATACCTGTGTCCAGTTTTATGCAAATGCAACATTGATATATTTCTGCAATTCAATTTGAAAACTGGAGAGATGATACCGCCAGCAGCTCTTTTATTGTTCATGATTATTTTAGCTGTCCTGCATACTTTGTGTTTCCATATAAAGTTGAAGACTTTTTTCATTTTTTTTGTAAAGAATTGTGTTGAGTTTCTGATAGATACTGTACTAAATGCATTGATTTGTTTCGGAAGGATGCCTGTTTTCATTAATCCTTCTGATATATTTTTAGAGTTATTGAAAGATATATTTTGGAGGCTATTGTGAAAGGTACTATTTTCCTAATTTCTTTATCAGTATATTTGTGATTTTATATGGGAAAACTACTAATTTTTGCATGTTAACTTTGTATCCCAGTATTTTACTTAAGGTATTCATTAGCTGTAGAAGTTTCCTGGGGGACTCTTTAGGGTCCTTTATGCATTTGAGAATACTTTACACATACAAGAATACCTTGACTTCTTCCTTTTCTATTTGTATCCCCTTGATCTCCTTCAGTTGTCTTATTGCTATGTTTACGATCTCAAATACTATATTGAGTACATATGGAGAGAGTGGATAACCTTGACTTGTTCCTGATTTTAGTAGAAATGGACTGGCTGCAAACTGCCTTTGTTATGTTGAAGCATGTCCTTTTTATCCCTAGTCTCTCCATGAATTTTTAATGAAAAATGTTGGATTTTAACAAAGATTTCTTCTTCATCTAAAGAGATGACTGGGGCTAATATCCACTTATCAGTGAGTGCATACCATGTTTGTTCTTTTGTGATTGGGTCATCTCACTCAGGATGATATTTTCTAGCTCCATCCATTTGTCTAAGAATTTCATGAGCTCATTATTTTTAATAGCTGAGTAGTACTCCATTGTGTAAATGTACCACATTTTCTGTATCCATTCTTCTGTTGAAGGACATCTGGGTTCTTTCCAGCTTCTGGCTATTATAAATAAGGCCGCTATAAACATAGTGGAGCATGTGGCCCTGTTGCATGTTGAAATATCTTCTGGGTATATACCCAGGAAGGGTATAGCTGGGTCCTCAGGTAACATCATGTTCAATTTTCTGAGGTATCGCCAGACTGCTTTCCATAGTGGTTGTACCAGCTTGCAATCCCACCAACAATGGAGGAGTGTTCCTCTTTCTCCACATCCTCGCCAACATCTGCTGTCACCTGTGTTTTGGATCTTAGCCAATCTGACTGGTGTGAGGTGGAATCTCAGTGTTGTTTTCATTTGCATTTCCCTGATGACTAGGGATGCTGAGCACTTCTTTAGATGTTTCTCAATCATTCGAGTTTCCTCAGTTGAGAGTTCTTTGTTCAACTCTCTACCCCATTTTTTAATAGGGTTATTTGATGGTCTGGAATCTAGTTTCTTCAGTTCTTTGTATACCTTGGATATTAGCCCTCTACACAATACCTAAGATGCAACACGGGGGAGGGTTGGTGGGGGTACACCAACGTGGAGGCAGGAGGAGGGGGGAAGGGATAGTGAATTCCTGGGAGGGAGGCGGAGAAATGGGGTAAGGAGAGAACATCTGAAATTTAAAAAAAAAATTTCCAATAAAAAAAAAAAAGGAAAAAGAAAGAAAAAAAAAAAACCATATCTGGGCTACATACTAATATTCTTCTCCTGTGAAATTAAGCTAGGCCCTCACAGTTCAAATAACTCTCAGCCAGCACAACTGTCTTTCAAAATTCTACTAGCATGACCAATTAAGCCCTGCTTAAAGCATTCAACTGCTTTTCTATAGAAAGACCCCCAAATGTTCCCAATTTCTTCAAACAGAATCATGCTCAGGCCTATTACAGCAATACTCCTGTTCCTGGTACCAAGTTCTGTCTCAGTGTTTTATTTCTGTGAAGAGACACTATGATCACTGCATATCTTACAATAAAAACCTTTAATTTTGGTGGCTAATGTAGTGTTTTATTGCTGTGAAGAGGCATTATGAGCACAGCATATCTTATAATAAAACCATTTAATTTTTGGTGACAAATGGTTCAGAGGCTTATTCCATTATCATGGTGGTTAGCTTGGCAGCAGGCAGGGAGACATGGTGCTGGAAATATAGTTGATAGTTACATATCTAGATCAGTAGGCAGGAGGAGGAGAGAGAGCCACTTGACCTAGCTTGAACATTCGAAACCCCAATGCTCAGTCCCAGTGACACACTTCCTCCAGCAAGGCCATGACTACTCCAGAAGGACCAAACATCATAATAGTGGTACTCCCTATGAGTCTAAGGGAGTCATATTGATTCAAACCACCATAGAACCCATACCTGATACTGACTGGATAATCAAACTCCAGAGACTAGCTAGTTCAGAGACCTCAGGTAGAACTAAATACTATTATTGATCCTTCAAAAGGAGTCTTTAAAAAAGTCTCCTAACTATATTCTGCTATACTCACAGATCACTGCTTCATTCAGCCATTACCAAAGAAGATTCTTCCTGCAGCAGATGTGAACAAATTCATAGACCCACAACCAGATATTACTCAGAGGTGAAGATCTTGGAACATACAGGTCTAAATGGATGTCTCCATTAAGTTCTTACCCTTAGAGCTCATGGAACCTCACAGAAGAGGAAAAAAAGAGAGTATCAGAGCCAGAAGAGATGGAGAATCCCAGGAGAACAAAGGCCCAATAAATCAACCAACTAAAGCTCCTATGAAATCATAAAACCTGAAGCAGAAAGCCCAAGGTCAACACAGGTCTTCAGAAGCTTCTCTGTGTATATATTATAGCTGTTAGTTATGTATCTCTATGGAACTCCTGTGTTTATAAACTAGTAGGTAGGTCTCTGATTCTTGTGCCTTCCTTTGTGTTTCTTTTCTTCTGTTGGTTTGCCTTGTCCAAATCAATATGAAGGGTTCTGTTTTATCTTATTTTATATTATTTTGTTATGTTTTATTGTTATCTTCAGAAGCCATTGTTTTCTGAGAGACAGAAATGAAATGGATCAGGATTGGAGAAGAGGTGGCAGAAATGAAAAGAAAAGAAAAAGAGCATCCCCTTTGCCCACCTTGAACCATAAAAGAAATCAAATTAGAACATTCTTCCTATTTCTCAAGCCAAAATGTTCTTGAGCATGTATAAGGAATAGACATCCTTATGGACAAGCTTCTGTACTGACAACATAGTGCTGAAGTCGTTATCTGAGTAAGTTAAAGCAGGCTGACAGTGGACATCATAGAGAATTATGAGGTAGCACAAAATGGCTGACACTCGATGTCCTGAAGTCTCCTTGAGCATCACAAAGCGATGACGACACCTTCTAAAGAACTCTGGCTTGGAACATGTAGGTCAGCAGTGGGAGCCCATGGGAGTGGGCGCGAACCAATAAGGGTTGCTAGGATACGAAGCCTGGTACAAACGGTTGGGCATTGGACTTGTACTTGAGGCCCACGGCCCAGCAGGTCAGCAGACAGCAAGCAGATCAATAGAGAGCAGCCAAGTAGAGCCAAGTCTTCCTGTGACATCTCATTCTGAAGCCAGCATGCCCAGGACTTCGGAGAACAGTCTTCGAGGGTCCTCTTCTCGCCACCGTCGCTCCCGCACCTCCAGAGCCCAGCTGATCTTTGCCGTGAGCCTGGTGGAACAACATCTGAGGGATGGCGGCCATGCCCGGAGGCTGAGTGAAACAGTGCCCATCTTCTTGGCAGCAATCCTGGAGTTCCTCACCCGCAGGCTGCTGGAGCTGGCAGGCAGTGAAGCCCAACGCAGAGGTACTCGGAGGCGCATCACCCCAGAGCTGCTGGATGTGACCATCTACAGCAATATGCTGCTTGGTGAATTGTTCCAATTCACCACCATCTCCCAGGTGGCCCCGGCTCACGACTAGCTACTAGCTCCTGCTGCTGCCTGGATCTGCTTTGCTGACCTGCTCTCCGCTAACCTATTATAAGTCCTTTCATCCTGCCCAACTTTTCCTACAAACAGCCCTAAATGGCTGAATAGTTCCCTTCTCCCCTCTCCCAATTGTTCTTATTAAATAAAGCTTTATTTGGAAAAAAAAAAACTGTTTTCATATTTGATTCTGTGTAAGGCGGCATCTTACTTATCTAATTTCTTCTCATCTTTGCTGGGATATGTAATGGGGATTTCTATACACAGGGTCATCCAGGCTCTTATCAGGACCAAGGATTTCCTCTTCAATCTATGCCCAACAAGGCCTTCCTCCGCTACATATACAGCTGGAGTCATTGAGGCCCTTCCATATGCTCCCAGGCTGGTGATTTAGGCCCTGGGAGCTCTGGTTGGTTGGTATTGTTGCTCTCCCCTTGGGGCCGCAGACCCCTTCTGCTTCTGATCCTTCAGTCTTCTCTCTAACTCCTACATTGGGGACCCCATGATCAGTTCAATGGTTAGCTGTGAGCATCTCCCTCTGTATATGTCAGGCTCTGGCAGATGTCTAAGGAGACAGCAAACTCAGGTGATAGCAGCTGCTGGTGAGGATGTGGAGAAAGAGAAACACTCCTCCATTGCTGGTGGTTTTGTAAGCTGGTACAAACCACCCTGGAAATCAGTCGGCGTTTCCTCAGAAAATTGCACATAGCATTACCTGAGGTCCCAGATATATCACTTCTGGGTATATACCCAGAAGATGCTCCAACATATAACAAGGACACATGCTCCACTATGTTCATAGCAGCCTTATTTATAATAGCAAGATGCAATGTATAAACCTCATGAAACTCAAGAAGAAGGAGGAAGACCAAAGTGAGGGTGCTTTTGTCCTTTTAGAACGAGTATCAAAAGATTCAACCAGAGCTTCCAGGATCTAAACCTCCAGCCTGAGAACAGACGGGCAAGCTGTCCTCTGAGAGGCTCTAACCAGCAGCTGACTCAGACAGATACAGACATCCAGAGCCAAACAGTGAATGGAGCTTGAGGACTCTTATAGAAGAATAGGTGGAAGGATTGTGGGCCCTAAGGAGATAGGAACTGCACAGGAAGATCAACAGAGTAAACGAACCTGAACCCTTGGAGCTCTCAGAGACTGAATCACCAACCGTGGAGCATACCTAGTCTACACAGATCTACCTCCATGGGCTGAACCTAGGCCTCCCTGCACATATGTTGTAAATGTGCAGCTTGGTTTTCATGTAGGTCTCAAACATCTGGAGTGGGGGCTATCCCAAAACATGCAGCCTGTATATGGAGTATGGTCTTCTAAAAAAAAAAAAAAAACAGTTGTTCAGTTATTCATGGAATATTATTTTTTTATATCTCTTGTATTCAGTTTGCAACTATTTCATTGAGAATTTTTGTATGTATACTCATGAGGGATACTGGACTATAATTTATATATTTTTGTTGGGTTTACACTTGATTTCACGATTTCAATATTATTTGCTTTGTGAAGGAGCTTATTGTGGTTCTGAATTTTTTTAAACATAACTCAAAAAATATTGCTTGTTTGAAGGCTCTATAGAATTTTTGTATAAGTATATCTGACCCTTGGTATTTTGCTTGTTTGTTTCTTTTCATTTTATTCTGTTTGAATGCTTTTTAAATTTTTTTGATTTGCTGAAAAAAAATTAAAAATAAAAATTTAAAAAAAAATAAAGAGATGACTGTGTGATTTTTGTCTTTCGGTCTGTTCATGTGGTGGTTTATGTTTATTAACTTACACATGCTGTGTTGTGGTTTATGTTTATTAATTTACACATGCTGTGTTGTGGTTTATGTTTATTAACTTACATATGTTGAACTGTCCCTTGATCTCTGGGATGAAGCCAATTTTATTAAGGGTGATTTTTATGTATCTTTGGATCAAGTTTTCACTTTATTGAGAATTTTTGTATTTATGTTCATAAAATAAATTGATCTGCAATTCTCTTTCTTTGTTGAGCCTCTGTGTGGTTTAGGTATCAGGGTAATTGTGACCTGATAAAAAAAAATTAGGCAATTACTTCAGTTTCGATTTTTGGTATTATTTTCTTGTTGTTCTAGAGTTTACAGGTATGTCCCTAAGTTATTAACATGAGATCTAAGTTATTAACATGATATATATATATATATATATATATATATATATATATATATATATAAATATCTTGCCTCTTAGAACTGCCTTCATTGTATCCAAAATGTTTGTATTTGTTGTTTTCATTTTCATTCAGTTGTAAAAAGGTTTTACTTTCCTCTCTGAGTGTTGTCTTGACTCAATTTTTATTCAGCAGTGAGTAGTTCAGATTCCATGAATTTGTACACTTTCTGCAGTTTCTATTGTTTTTGATATCCAGCTTTAATCCATAATGGTCAGACAGAATGCAGGTTCTAATTTCAGTTTTCTAGTACATGTTGAGACTTGTTTTGTGTTCTAATGTATGGCCAATTTGGAAAATATTCCATGGGCTTCTAAGAAGAAAGTTTTTCTTTTAGTGTTGGAGTAGATTGTTCTGTAAATATCTGTTAAGCCCATCACTTACCTTTTTAGTTTTGTCTAGACTTGTCTATTGTAGAAAGTGGTCTATTGAACTTATTATCCCTGTGATTTTAGGTGCAGTGGTGTTTCTTGTATGAAATTGGATGCTCTTGTATTTGGCACATAAATGTTTAGTATTATATCCTCTTAATGGATTTTTTCCATTAATGAGAATGTGGTGTCCTGCTTTATCTCTTCTAATTAGTTTTGGTTTGGAGTCTATTTTTCAGTTATTAAAGTAGCTACATCCTTGCTCCATTTACTTGGAATACCTTTTCCATGCTGTTTCCCCAAGGTGATGTATTTCCCTGATGGTGAAGTTCACTTCTTGGATGCAACAAAAAGATGGATCCTGTTCTCAAATCCAATCTGGTAGTCTGTTTCTTTTCAAATGGTGAATTGAGACTATCAATATTGAAAATTCTTAATGAATAGTCTTTATTGACTCAAATTATTTTGTTTTTACAGTGTGGGTTTTTCCTCTCTCTTTTTATTATTTATAATCAAACAATCTGGGATTATTTATTCCTTGTGTACTCTGGGGTGTAATTATCTTTTTCTTCAGATTGAAGTTTTGCTTCTAGTGCTTTCTGAGGAGCTAGATTGATAAATAGAAATTATTAAAGTTTTTTGTGGAATATTTCTCTTTCTCAACTGTCATTGATAGTTTTGCAGGCTATTGTATTCTGGGCTGGAATCAATGGTCTCTCAGCATTTATAGAACATTTGGTCTGAACCTTTTGGCATCTAGAGTCTCCAGTCAAAGTTCAGGAGTCGTTCTAATGGGCCTGCCTTTAAATTTGATTTATGACTTTGCTTTTCTAGCTCTTGATACCATTTGCTCTGTACATTTGCTGTGTTTGGTAATTATGTATTGTAAGGAATTTCTTTTCTGATCCTGTGTATTTGGTGCTCTTTATACATCTTGTGCCTTAGTTTTTTTTAGATTGGATAAATTTTCTTATATGACTCAAAAAAAGAACAAAACAAACAAACAAACAAAAAAACATGTTCTGTGCCTTTGACTATAGTTTCTTCCTCTTGCTATACCACTTGTGTATAGAATTTATTTTATAAAAATACTTAATATTTTCCTTTACTGAGTTATTCATTTCTCCTCATTTGTCTTCAAGACCTGAAATTCTTTCTTCCATGTATTGTAACCTTTTGGTAAGACTTTTATTTCTGAACTTTTCATTCCCATCCCAAGGGGTTTTATTTTTCCAGTTTTGTTTCATTTTGGGTTTTATTTAGCAATTCTATCTTTGTTAAATTCAACTTTGTGTCTTAAATTGTTTTCATTATTTAATTCAAAGTCTTGTTTATTCATGTTTATGTTTTTGTACGAAGATATTGACATCTGATTTATAATGTTTGAAGTGATTCCTGGTATAGATATCTGGTTTTCTTTGTTGGGTCAGTGCTCTGTCCTTGATTGCTATTACCTATTCTGGGTCCTAGCCAAATGTGACAACTGTGGGTCCCTATTTACTATATATTAATGGAAAACTTAAACATCATAATGACTTTTCAATATCTTCCTGTCTAATAGAATTTAGAATTACATATCTACATTAAAAATATTTCATCACACCTGGAATCTGTTCCCTTTGCCTGGGCAGACCCTTCGCTGGTCTGCTCCTGTGGAAACACCGATCCTGAGACATCCTAGAGGACCTACTGCTTCCAGTGCAGAGGAATACCACCTCCCTTCTGCTCGGAGCTTGGTCTTTTTGCCTAGGGCAGACTCTTAGCTAATCTGCTCCCTTGGAAACACTTGATCCTGAGACAACCTAGAGGACCTACTGCATCCAGAGCAGAGGAGGACCTACTGCATCCAGAGCAGAGGAGGACCTACTGCATCCAGAGCAGAGGAGGACCTACTGCATCCAGAGCAGAGGAAGCTTAGGATCACAAGAACACAGAGACATCTGGAATCTGAGGAGATCTGACACAAGCAAGATAACTGGAAAGACAGACTCCAGTCAGACACAGTGAGCACAGGTAACACTAGAGTCAACCAGATGGCGAAAGGCAAGCAGAAGAACACAAGCAACAGAAACCAAAGTTACATGACATCATCAGAACCCAGTTCTCCTATCATAGCAAGCCCTGGATACCACATCACACAGGAAAAACAGGATTCAGAATTAAAATCACTTCTCATGATGATGATAGAGGATTTTAAGAAGGACATAAGTAACTCCCTCAAAGAAATACAGGAAAACACAGGTAAACAGGTAGAAGCCCTTAAAGAGGAAACACAAAAATCCTTTAAAGAATTGCAAGAAAACACAACCAAACAGGTGAAGGAATTGAACAAAACCATCTAGGATCTAAAGATGGAAATAGAAACAAGAAAGAAATCTCAAAGGGAGACTACTCTGGAGATTGAAAATGTAGGAAAGAGATCAGGAGTCATAGATACAAGCATCACCAACAGAATACAAGAGATAGAAGAGAGAATCTCATGCGCAGAAGATACCATGGAAAACCTTGACACAACAGTCAAAGAAAATGCAAAATGCAAAAACCTCCTAACCCACAACATCCAGGAAGTCCAAGACACAATGAGAAGACCAAACCTAAGGATAATAGGTATAGATGAGAGTGAAGACTCCCAATTTAAAGGGCCAGTAAATATCTTCAACAAAATTATAGAGGAAAAGTTCCCCAACCTAAAGAATGAGATGCCCATAAACATACAAGAAGCCTACAGAACACCAAACAGACTAGACCAGAAAAGAAATACCCCCTGACACATAATAATCAAAACACCAAATGCACAAAACAAAGAAAAAATACTAAAAGCAGTAAGAGAAAAAGGTCAAGTAACATATAAAGGCAGACCGATAAAGATTACACCAGACATTTCACCAGAGACTATAAAAGCCAGAAGATCCTGGTCTGAAATCATACAGACCCTAAGGGAACACAAATGCCAGCCCAGACTGCTGTACTCAGCAAAACTCTCAATCACTATAGATGGAGAAACCAAGATGTTCCATGACAAAACCAAATTTGCACAATATCTTCCCACAAACCCAGCACTTCAAAGGATAATTGATGGAAAAACGCCAACACAAGGAAGGAAACTACAACCTAGAAAAAGCAAGGAAGTAATCTTCCAACAACCCCAAAAAAAGGTAGCTACACAAACATAATTCCACCTCTAATAACAAAGATAATAGGAAACAACAATCATTTTTCCTTAATATACCTTAACATCAATGGACTCAACTCTCCAACAAAAAGACATACACTATCAGAATCGATACATAAACAAAACCCAGAATTTTGCTGCATACAAGAAACCCACCTCAGTGACAAAGACAGACACTACCTCAGAGTAAAAGGCTGGAAAACAATTTTCCAAGCAAATGGTCCCAAGAAACAAGCTGGAGTAGCCATTCTAATATCAAATAAAATCGACTTTCAACCAAAAGTAATCAAAAAAGATAAGGAAGGACACTTCATACTCATCAAAGGAAAAATCTACCAAGATGAACTCTCAATTCTGAACATCTATGCTCCAAATGCAAGGGCACCTACATACATAAAAGAAACTTTACTAAAGCTCAAAGCACACATTGCACCTCACACAATAATAGTGGGGGATTTTAACACCCGCGCTCTCCAATGGACAGATCGTGGAAACAGAAACTAAACAAAGACACATTGAAATTAGCAGAAGTTATGGACCAAATGGATTTAACAGATATCTATAGAACATTTCATCCTAAAGTAAAAGAATATACCTTTTTCTCAGCACCTCATGGTACCTTCTCAAAAATAGACCATATAATTGGTCACAAAACAGTCCTCAACAGATACAAAAAGATTGAAATAATCCCCTGCATCCTATCAGATCACCACGGACTAAGGCTGGTCTTTAATAATGACAGAACCAAGGGAAAACCCACATCCATGTGGAAACTGAACAATGCTCTACTCAATGATGACTTTGTCAAGGAAGAAATAAAGAAAGAAATTAAAGACTTTCTAGAATTTAATGAAAATGAGGAAATATCATACCAGAACTTGTGGGACTCCATGAAAGCAGTGCTAAGAGGAAAACTCATAGCTCTAAGTGCCTACAAAAAGAAATTGGAGAGAGCACACATTAACAACTTGACAGCACACCTGAAAGCTCTAGAACAAAAAGAAGCAAATACACCCAAGAGGAGTAGGCGTCAGGAAATAATCAAACTCAGGGCTGAAATCAACCGAGTAGAAACAGAAAGAACTATACAAAATATCAACAAAACCAAGAGTTGGTTCTTTGAGAAAATCAACAAAATAGATAAACCCTTAGCCAGATTAACCAGAGGGCACAGAGACAGTAACCAAATTAATAAAATCAGATCTGAAAAGGGAGACATAACAACAGAAACCGAGGAAATTCAAAAAATCATCAGATCCTACTACAAAGGTCTATACTCAACAAAACTGGAAAATCTGGATGAAATGGACAATTTTCTAGACAGAAACCAGGTACCAAAGTTAAATGAGGAGCAAATAAACCATCTAAACAGTCCCATAACCCCTAAAGAAATAGCAGCAGTCATTAAAAGTCTCCCCACCAAAAAAAGCCCAGGTCCAGATGGTTTTAATCAAGAATTCTATCAGACCTTCAAGGAAGATTTAATACCAATTCTCTTCAAACCATTCCACAAAATAGAAACAGAAGGAACACTACCCAATTCATTCTATGAAGCTACAATCACACTCATACCTAAACCTCAAAAAGACCCAACAAAGAAAGAGAAACTTCAGACCAATCTCTCTTAAGAATATCAATGCAAAAATACTCAATAAAATTCTAGCAAACCGAATCCAAGAACACATCAAAACAATCATCCATCATGATCAAGTGGGCTTTATCCCAGGAATGCAGGGATGGTTCAGTATTCAGAAATCCATCAATGTAATCCACTATATAAACAAACTCAAAGAAAAAAAAACCACATGATCATCTCATTAGATGCTGAAAAAGCATTTGACAAAATTCAGCATCCCTTCATGGTAAAAGTCTTGGAAAGAACAGGAATTCAAGGCCCATACCTAAACATAGTAAAAGCAATATACAGCAAACCAGTAGCCAACATCAAACTAAATGGAGAGAAACTTGAAGCATTCCCACTAAGATCGGGACTAGACAAGGCTGCCCACTCTCTCCCCTACCTATTCAATATAGTACTGGAAGCCCTAGCCAGAGCAATTAGACAACAAAAGGAAGTCAAAGGACTACAAATAGGAAAGGAAGAAGTCAAAATATCACTATTTGCAGATGATATGATAGTATACTTAAGTGACCCCAGAACCTCCACCAGAGAACTCCTAAACCTGATAAACAACTTCAGCAAGGTGGCAGGTTATAAAATCAACTCAAACAAATCAGTAGCCTTCCTCTACGTGAAAGATAAACAGGCTGAAAAAGAAATTAGGGAAATGACACCCTTCACAATAGTCACAAATAATATAAAATACCTCGGGTGAACCTAACCAAGCAGGTGAAAGATCTGTATGACAAGAACTTCAAGTCTCTGAAGAAAGAAATTGAAGAAGATCTCAGGAAATGGAAAGATCTCCATGCTCATGGATCAGCAGGATTAATATAGTAAAAATGGCCATGTTGCCAAAAGCAATCTACAGATTCAATGCAATCCCCATTAAAATACCAACTCAATTCTTTACAGAACTAGAAAGAGAAATGCTCAAATTTATATGGAATATAACAAAAAACCCAGGATAGCGAAAACCATTCTCAACAATAAAAGAACTTCTTGAGGAATCACCATCCCTGACCTCAAGCTGTACTACAGAGCAATAGTGATAAAACTGCCTGGTATTGGTACAGAGACAGGCAGGAAGATCAGTGGAATAGAGTTGAAGACCCAGAAATGAACTCACACACTTTTGGTCATTTGATCTTTGACAAAGGAGCTAAAAACCATCCAGTGGAACAAGGACAGCGTTTTCAACAAATGGTGCTGATTCAACTGGAGGACAACATGCAGAAGAATGCAAATTGATCCATTCTTATCTCCCTGTAGGAAGCTCAAGTCCAAGTGGATAAAGGACCTTCACATAAAACCAGACACACTGAAACTAATAGAAGAGAAGGTGGGGAAGACCCTCGAACACCTAGGCACAGGGGAAAAGTTCCTGAACAGAACAACAAAGGCTTGTGCTCTAAGATCAAGAATTGACAAATGGGACTACATAAAATTGCAAAGGTTCTGTAAGGCAAAGGACACTGTCAATAGGACAAAACGGCAACCAACAGATTGGGAAAGATCTTTACCAATCCCACATCTGATAGAGGACTAATATCCAATATATACAAACAACTCAAGAAATTAGGCTCTAGACAACCAAATAACCCTATTAAAAAATGGGGTATGGAGCTAAACAAAGAATTCTCAGCTGAGGAAATACGAATGGCCGAGAAGCACCTAAGGAAATGTTCAGCATCATCCCTAGTCATCAGGGAAATGCAAATCAAAACAACCCTGAGATTCCACCTCACACCAGTCATACTGGCTAAGATCAAAAACTCAGGTGATAGTAGATGCTGGTGAGGATGTGGAAAAAGAGGAACACTCCTTCATTGTTGGTGGGATTGCAAGATGGTAAAACCACTATGGAAAACAGTCTGGCGGTTCCTCAGAAAATTGGACATATCACTACCTGAGGACCCAGCTATACCACTCCTGGGCATATACCCAGAAGATGCTCTAACACATAACAAGGACATATGCTCCACTATGTTCATAACAGCTTTATTTATAATAGCCAGAAACTGGAAAGAACCCAGATGCCCTTCAAAAGAGGAATGGATACAAAAAAATGTGGTACATTTATACAATGGAATATTACTCAGCTGTTAAAAACAATGAATTCGATTAATTCTTATATAAATGGATGGAACTAGAAAATATCATCCTGAGTGAGGTAACCCAATCACAAAAGAACATACATGGTATTCACTCACTGATTATTGGACTTTAGCCCAGAAGCTTGAAACACCCAAGATTCAACTCACAGACCACATAAAGCTCATGAAGAATGAAGACCAAGTGTGTGTGTGGGGGAGGGGCTACAGTCTCTCTTAGAAGAAGTAACAAAATACTCAAGGGAGCAAATATGCATGCAAAGTGCAGGACAGAATCTGAAGGAGGGGCTGTCTGCAGACCATTCCACCTGGGTATCCATCCTATGTGCAGTCACCAAAGGTAGATGCTGACGTGAGTGTCAGGAGGTGCATGCTGACAGGAGCCTAACATAACCGTCTCCTTAGAGGTCTGCAAGAGTCTGACATATTCAGAGGCAAATGCTCACAGCTAACCATTAAACTGATCATGGGGTTCCCAACAGAGAACACAGAGTGAAGACTGAAGGAGTAGAAAGGGTATGGGACCCCATGAGGAGAGCAACAATACCAACCAACCAGAGCCCCCAGGGTCTAAACCACCAGCCTGGGAGCGCTTAGGGAGGGACCCATGGCTCCAGCTATATATGCAAGGGAGCTATATATGAGTGGGAGAAGAGATTCTTGGTCCCATGAAAGCTGGACATCGTGGGGGGTGGTATTCGAGGGTGGGGAGGTGAGGTTCTGGGGAGGGTGGGTGTGGGTACACCATCATAGAGGCAGGAGGAGGGGGGAAGGGATAGGGAATTCCTGGGAGGGAGGGGGGAAAGGGGGTAAGGGGAAAAACACCTGAAATGTAAATAAAAGTTCCAATTAAAAAAAAATAGATGAGCAGAAAAAAAAATATATTCATCACAATAAGTAAAATTCAAATTTAAGATGATTAAAAACAAATCTGAAAATTTTGTTATCCACTTTAAACAGCATTAAACAATAATCTATTATATTTATAAGTATATCATATATTATTTTTCATATCACTATTGCATTGTCTAAAAAGAATAACATCTTATTTTTACAAGAGACTCATATTAACAAGTTAGTAAAATAGACAATAATAGTCACTTATCCACCTATTTTCATACTCCAATTTACCCTCTTATGATTGGCATTATGAGTGCAAAGATAATCAAAATTATGTAATGAAATCAATACAACTTAATATATAAGTGATCACAGTTCATAGTTTCACATTAGCATTTGATACATTTTCTGCATTTTTATTTTTAATTTTAAAATAAAATGTATGTGTTTTCTATAGTCTCATAAAACAATATAATAAGAACAATCTAAAGTACATAATATAGGTGTTACTTTATCCTAATAAATCACATCAATTGTAGAATGTTTCAAAATCCAAAAATTGGTATAAGAAATATTTCATTCACGAAAAATATAACATATCATTTGCCTACTCAAAATACAATTTCTTAATTAAGTGACAGGTAGTTCTATCAGGACATAGAAAGAGGGTAAGTGAAGACAAAATGAAAGAATATGAACAAATTAAATTTATATATGTATGAAAGTAGCATAATGAAATTCATTATTTTGTATGCTAATTAAAATTCAGGTTCTTCAAGGAATATTTTTCCATTAATACACATACAATTATCACACATTCTATCTTTTTATTTATGTTTACTTAATATGTGTGTGCATGTATGTGGCCATATGTGTGCATACATGAGTTTGTGTACATTCTCGTATGTCAAGCCATGTGTGTAGAGGTCAAAGATTGTCTTAGGAAACATTTTTCATTTTCCAGGATGTGGGTTTCCAGGTTCATCAGGATTTTCAGCAAGTGCCTTTAGTCACTGAGATAGTTCGATTGTCAATAATCTATCTTTTAAAGCCAAATTCAAAATTACTACTAAAAAAAATCACACACACAAAAGGCACAGTTACACATATTAGTGTTTAAAAAAGCTATTAAACATGAAGATACTTGCAGCAATCTACAGTTGTATATTTTGTTTTACTCAATAGTATCTATTATCAAACCAATGAAGTAAATGATAATGCAGTTACTGATCATTTTGAAGTCTATAATCAGGGAATGTTGATAGTTACCAACAGGACTATTACTGGCTCCACTGGTAATACTGAATGTGACCAAAGTGATGATAGGGAGACTGAATTGGAGTAATGGAGCTAGGTAAAGAATAGAAAACTGACCAACTCTTACTGAAAATTTTGCCTGATCACTTCCAGAGTCACATTTCTGTTCTATATCATTTTCCAGTCTATATCTCTGATTACTAATCTTCGTACTTTTTCCTTTGTAATACTATATGTTTATTTACATTTTAAATATTTATTATCATTTTCAATTATGTATATGTGCCTCTCTGTGTGTATATGCATGTGAGGACTGCTGCACATAGGGTCAAGCAGGTTCAGATCTTCCTGAAGCTGGAGTTACAAGATTTATGAGCTTCCTGGCTTGGGTGTTGGGAACAGAAATCTGATAATCTGCAAGAGCAGTATGTGCTTTTTACTTCTGAGTGATCTTTCCAACCATGAAAATTTATTTTAACCTTTATGCTAATACAATATGAATTCTATAGAAATGGGGCTTTGATGTTTGAATTTTTGTCTTTTCTAGGATAGGCAATAACTGCTATGACACCTTCAAGATGTAGCAGTAGGAGGGGGGATGGGATAGGGGATTTCTGTGGGGGGGAATGGGGAAAGGGATAACATCTGAAATGTAAATAAAATATCCAATAAAGAAGAAAAAATAAACATTAAATATCAAAAAAGAGAAGAGACAATACTAACAGTTGTATGTAGTGAGAATTTTGGTTTCTTTAAAAAACACAGAAATATTATAAGAATATGTTTTAATTTTACTCCCAAGTGTGGGATATGGGACTGCTTCAGAGTGTTCACAGCAGCTGACTATGATTTGATTGTGCTCTGTCGGGGGTGTGATTTTGCCAGCTGCAGATAATTTCTGAGATCGTGTAATGTTTGGACTTCTGGGGACATTTTAGAGGGCATATATATGCCAGGGCTCTGAGAGAGGTGGTGGGTTGTTGGTTGCTTGTTGGTTGTTGTTGTTGTTTGCTGCTGGTCACAGTTTGTCATGTAGTCATGCACAAAAAAGAAACAACAACAAAGAAAAATTAGATAACTTGATGGTGAAGATCAAACTTAACCCAAGGAACTTAATGTTCCTAATCAGCAGGAATTAGTCTAAAGAAAACATCATCTCCTTTGCCCTTTATCCTTTTTCTCTCTTATCTAGCCTTGGGGAGGGGTAAAAGGGAAGAGTAAAAGGGGTGAAGAAAGGTGGAAGAAAGAAGAATCCACAAAGTAGCCAAAGACTAGCTACAGTTGTAGGATCCAATTTTCTTCAAAAAGGAAAGCCACTGCTACTCTGTTGTGTGTTGTATTGATATAATAGGACACTCAACCAGATGAATATATGAAAGATTTCAACATAGTCTGATATATTAAATCTGGTAGTGGAGAAAATGGAGAATACTCTTAAAACTCATTTGAAGAGGAAAGGACTTTCTTAATACAACACTGATAGCACAGGTGGTAAGAACAACAATTAATAAATGGAACCTCATGAAATTGAAAAGCTTCTATATGGCAAAGGATACCGTCATTCAGACAAAGTGGAAGCCTATAGAATAGCAAAATATTTTTACCAGCTATTTAGCCCATAGAGGGCTAATATTTAAAATATATAAAGAACTAGACATCAAGAAAACAATTAACTCAATTTAAAGATAGGGTACATATCTAAACAGAATTCTTAAAAGAGGAAACATAATCAGCTGAGAAACACTTGAAATGTTCAGCATCCTTAGTCATCAGGTAAATCAGAACTACTTTGAGATTCATCTTCTGCCAGTCAGAATGACCAAAATCAAAACAAATGACAGCTATTGGGTGAGTATGTGGAGTAAGGAAACACTCATCTATTGCTGGTGGAGATGCATACTTATACAGCCACTATGGAAATTCGTGTGGTGGTTCCTTAGGAAGCTTGGAGTAGACATCCTTCAATATGTAGCTATACCACTATTGGCATATACACAAAGAACTCTACACTTACTACAGAGACACATGCTCAACCATGCTCATTGCTAACCTACTCATAGTAGCCAGAAATTGGAAACAGACTAAATGTCTGTCAATGAAAAAAATGAATAATGACAATGTGGTACATTTCCACAATAGAATATTACCCAGCTGTTAAAAAATGAAGTAAAAAATTCTTGGGTAAATAGGTAGATGGAAGTAGAAAACTAATCACCCTGAGTGAGGTAAACTAGCCTTTAAAAACAATGTACATATCACTTATATGTGGAGGTTAGCGATTAATTCTTCAATAAGCAAGCTACAGTACATATAAGCACAGAAGTTAGGCATAGAGTAAGGGACTTAAGGGGGAAGGTTTGATCATCCTTAGAAGTGAAATTAGACTAACTAGTTGTAGATGGAGGGTGGGAACCGGAATATGAGGAGCTAATGGGGAAAGCCAGAGGAGAAAGGGCTGAGGGAAGGAATATGGGATGGGATAGCTAAAGCTAAAAGTCATTTGAGGATTCATATGCAAGCCTAATACAGTAGAAGCCTCCTAAAATATATACATATATGAAGATGATCTAAATGAAATTGCAATATAACAAGGGAATCAGAGCCCCAAATAGATATCTTTTGTCATTGAATGAAGCCTTCAGTAATGGAAGTGGGTTTCATTTAATTGATTTGGTGGTCAAAGAGGCCCCATGGGTATCCCCCAAACAATCTAGCTGTTCTTTAAAAAAAAAAAAAAATGGTTATTTTATTTATTTACATTTCAATGTTGTTCCCCTTCCCAATTTCCCATCCACAAACCCCCATCCCATCCCCTCTTCTTTGCCTCTATAAGGGTGCTCCCCTACCCACTCACCCACTCTGCCTCACCACTCTAGCATCCCCTTACACTGGGGTATCAAGCCTCTACAGGACCGAGGGCCTTCCCTCCCATTGATGCCAGATGAGGCAATTCTCTGCTACATATGTAGCTGGAGCCATGGGTCCCTTGTTGGTGGTTTAGTCCCTGAGAGCTCTAACCCACCTGTTCAAAGGTTATTTGTTTCTCTCCAGAAACTAATAGCAAGGCCCTGTTGCTGAAGAAAACACCTAAACAACTCATTAAATGTGGAGAAGTTGAGTTGGTGCCTACCTAGAGCATTCATCCATTCTGACTAGTGCTCATGGTACTGGAAGGCACTCTGCATGCTATCAAAGGAGGAAAGTAAACACAAACTCAGCTACAAACCATTTCATCTACAATGGTGACCTGCCTACAAGATAAGATATAGTATAATAGTGACACATACACACACAAACAAACATATACACAAACAAACACATACACAAACTGGTTTTGAATTTTTAAGGGATTTCTGTGTAAATGAGCTTGTGTGTTTCTATATCTCTATGTTTCTTAAGCTTTATGTTGGCTCTTTTTTTTTTTTTTCTATTGTTCACTTTGTCCTTTTCTGGCTTGTTTGTTTTTATTTTATCTAATTCTATTTTATAATTATTTTAGATGCCTGTTTGTAGCATAATACAAGAGAAAAATAAAGAGTGTGGATTTGGGTGGATGGGGAAGTTGAGAGAATCTGGGGAGAGTTGGAGGAGGAGAATAATCTGAATATATTACATTAAAATCTCTTTTTAAAAATTCTAAAAATAAATAATAAAATCCAACAAAACTTCAAACATTAAGTCATTTTCTACTAGTCTGGAGTAATTTCTGTAACTTAATAATTAGCTTGTTATTTTGAGCTAAGCTGACATTCTTGGACTTAAATACCAACATATGACAATGGGGGAGATAACACTCTGGTCTATTATCCCTTTCCATATCAATGCCAACAGATTAGGCCATCAGGTTTGCCCTAAACCTATGAGGTCAGAGCACTTCTGACAAAGTGAACTGGGAAAATACAAAGAAGAGGGAAAGCATGGAGTCCCTCTAAAGAGGCAAGCAACCAGGGTTTTACTAAGCTGTTGGGTGTAAGGAAACCCAAGGAAAGACGTAGATTACCAACACCTTATTATTTTACCCTGGAATGGGTTTTCTGAGTCCTTCTATTATATTTATGCCAAATTTAGGACACAGAGCCCCAATAACTTTGTCAGACTCTGGTGCCTTACTCTGATCTCCAATCCACTGACAAAGCTTGGCCTTACTCCTCCCACTTTCACGATTGGAATTTCTTTTCAGTTGGCAAATAATGATGAGAATAGGAGTCAGGAGGTCTGTGTTCAGTTTCTAACTCTGACACTCACTTGTTGGTAACATGAAGAAATTGTTTAGAGTACACATTGCAAAGATGTACTTTCCCACCTATAAAAGGAGGATAATAATCATTGCCTAGCTCAGAGAACCATTGTAAGGATAAAAATCAGTAATTGAAGAAAAGTGTTTTGAAAATAATAAAGCCTGGGCCAGAAAGATGGCTCAGCAGGTAAAGGTGCTTGCTGCCAGTCCTGATGACCAAAATTTAATCCTAGGGACACACTTGATAAAAGGAGAGAACCAATCCCCACAGATTCTCTTTTGAACACCACGCACATAGTGTGGTATGTACACACACACACAAAGTAAATAGAATATTTAAAAATTCAAGAATATAATAAAGCCTTTAAGTTGTAAAGTGTAAAGATGATTTATCTATTATTTATTGAATCACTTAAAAATATTTCTGAGTGCATGATTTGGGATCCTCTGTTCTGATACTGTTATTTAGAAAACAAAAATCCATATATTACTAAAATTTCAATTTTGTCATGGGAGGTAAAAGGTAACTACCAGTCAGTGGTAAATAAATGTATAATGGCATTATTGTTAAAGAGGAAGTGTAATTGGCAGTGCCTGAAAGTATCAATTAGAAAGAGAAAAAGAAAAGCTACTGTATGGGTTAGAAATGTGATCAGTTTTTATATAGGCATTATAAAATTACCCAACTATTGTATGGATGAAAGAACATAGTTTCATGCAATGATTTTATTCTAAGTATAAGTGTGGGTAGTTTTCAAGAGCTCACGGGAAGCTTTGAAAATTCTCTGAACTATCAAAGTTTCCATCTAAAATACATCTCCAGGTAAAGTAAATGGATCTTAAAAAACTATAAGAGGTGTACTGTAATGTCACATTGGCCTATATGTTTGACTGCAACTGAATCAACACAGTAATGTCCTTTCCAAATTTCATGCAGGTGTTTCTTGTTAGCAAACTCTAACCTAAAACAATTGGGAGGAGGAAATTCTAACAAATGTAGTTCTTAATTTTGGTACTATTTTGTTGATAGAGAAAACCACAATACTAGGAACTGCTTGAGGCTGTGTCATGAAGTCTTTCTCACAGAATCTTCACAAGTGATTGTTGTGCTAGGTAGTCTTATACCAAATTGATACAGGCTACACTTATCTGAAAGGAGGGAACCTCAATTGAGAAAATGCCTCCATAAGATCTGGCTGAAGAGCAATTTTTAAATTAGTGATTGATGGGGGAGCACCCAGCACATTGTGTGCGATGTCATCCCTTGGCTGGTGGTTCTGGGTTCTATAAGAAGCATGCTGATAAATCCATGGGAAGCAAATCAGTAAGCAGTACCCCTCCATGGCCTATGCATCAGCTCCTGCCTCCAGGTTCCTGCTCTGAGTCCTCGTCTTGGATTCCATCAGTGATGGACTATAATATGGCAGTATAAGCCCAATAAACCCTTTCCTCCCCAACTTGCTTTTTGGTCATATTATTTCATCACAGCAATAAGAGCCAGAAGTAAGATACTTGTCCAATATATATTACACAGTGACATACACATAAAGAATCAAGGGCTAAAATTTAGCCTACACTCTGATAACCAAGCCTTCCTTGGATCCTAGTATGATGGTTTTGTTTGTGTTTCTTTGTTTTTGTTTTGTGGTTTTTGGTTTCTTCTTTTATATTTTTATCTTTCTTTCTTCCTTCCTTCCTTCCTTCCTTCCTTCCTTTCTTTCTTTCTTTCTTTCTTTCTTTCTTTCTTCTTTCTTTCTTTCTTTCTTTTTTTTTTTATAATTTGCACCAAGTTCAAAGTGTTCTTGCAATTTCCTGCTCTCTTAGAAGATAATAATCATTAGGTGAGATGTGACTTGAACTATGAAAGGGCATGTCTGTCTCATCTCAGTTGTAAGTATATTAAGGCAAAAAACAAATAGGTTCTTAGTAGCTTTTTCTTTTTTAGGTGAGCTGCATGATTATCAGCTGTGGCTAATGAGGGTTACTGATTGGTTGAACAACTGGTATACTAACTAAATTTCTGATTGGCTGCCTTACAAATTGACAGAGTGAATGCCAAACTGACTTAAGTGGCAGGATGACTTTGGATTTCCCAGTTGAATGATTAGATGACTGATTTCTTATTGGTCTATTAGACAAGCTTTCTGTTTGTCTATCTGATTAGCCGTCTGGCAGACTGGTTCCTTACTTACCGGTTTCTATCCTATAAATGATTAATAGGCCACCAAATGAACTGTCTCACTGATGTACAAATTTTTTGATGGTTTGACTGACTGACCCACTGGCTGAAAGGCGTACTGGCTGACAACATTTCATCTCTCTTTCCAATTGATGAATTCTCAGTCTGGCAGGCTGACTGACATGCTATTCAACTAGGTATGAAAATGACTGACTGGCCAGGTATTACATCAAAAAGAAATGTTCAGTCATGGGGTTATGTGCAGAGACAGGGGAAAATAGAATAACAACACCAATAATTCAAGGTTGTTCATCATGCAGATGAAAGAAGAAAGTAAGCTGGTGACAAGCAGAAAGAGAGTGGACTTGACAAAGCTTTCTCTGGAGAGCTTAGGACAAACATCTTGAGACAAAATCAATCCATTAATAATGATGCATGAAATTAATGCTAGCCCTAAACTGCTTGAGATACAAAGCTCATTGCTCAGCTTGGTCGTTAACAAGGAAAATAGCAGATGACACTTGGATAATAAAAGACACAGTAAAATACAAGGAATGGCCATAAAGAAGTCACTTATTGAGCCAGAATGATAAGGGCTGAGAAGGCACAAATCCCAGGGCCCATGGGTTAAGCCTCAAGCCCTTACTCATCAAGGAGCCCAATAAAAAGATTGGAGAGCTGTGCTTGTTTTCTAGGACATTATTTACTCCTTGTTCTCTGACTAACCTAAACTGCCAAGTCTTTGAAGTTTCCCTTTTTTCCAAATGTGCTTTGACTTTGCACTAAAAAAAACCAACTGGTAATGTATATATTCATTGTAAAATTTGGAAACTCTGATGCCAGCTTACTCCTTCATACCCAACTAAAGGACCAAATAACTGGGATCTCTTGCATCATCGTAGCTACTAAACAGGGGTGTCAATTAATGAAATGTTAGACTGACAATGGGGTATGATGTTATCTGATACTGAGGAAACTCCAACTCTTAGCATGTTAAACTAAGAAATAGAGAAATAGCAAGAAGGTTGTTAGCAGTATTATCAGAATCTGAAAACTTGCTAGGTAAAGAAAGATTAGGGCACCTGTGGTAGACTATTTGAAACTTACAAAATTTATGAGTAAGTAACTGTAACCTACAAGAGTCCATGATATTTCTTTGATCCATTCTATATTCTTTTTTTAACTGAATATCACATGATCTTATTTGTCAAGGTACAATTGTTTAAAACAAACCCCCACACTAGAGGAAACAAGCAAATTCCAACTAGCCAAGAATGACACGAAGTTTATATATAGAAACTCCTCATTTCTTCGTCTTCTGAAAATTTCCTTAGAATTCAATCATTCTACTATCAAAATTGTCCTTTCTGTTCTAACCCTCCTGCTTTGTTTTAAAAACTAGATTTTCCTGTATAGCTCACAATGATCAGAATTGTCCAGCTTTGCTAACATGTATCTACTAATATCATTTTTGCACTCTTTTCAAAAATTTTGGTTCCTTGCCCTGAGAAGTAATTGTAATTCTTACTATCTCAGTCTTTGAGATGAAATAACAAAGAGTCAGAAAAAAGAATCTTAGGTCCAGTGCCACACAGTAATCAAGTTAGGACTATGCACATTCGTCCTGTATTGTAAACCTAGTGTTCTTTGCTTTCTCAAATGCTTAAAATGTCACTCGTTGTGCCTACCCCATGGGATGCAGATGAAATATATTGTGACAAATGAAGAAAATATTTTAATTTCTCTGCTGATTTCTGCTTCTGGGAAGATGGAGTAAATTTCCCTATTCCTTATATTAACAATAACTAAGCCCTTGGCTGCTTTGTTGTTGCTGCTGTTGTTTGGAGGTTACCTGGTTTTGATCGGTGTGGATGGATGATAGGCAAGCATTCCACCAGAGTGGCCTTTCCAGTTACAGTTCTGGTACATTTACATAAGAAAATAAAAAGGAATTAAAACCAAATTAAAAAATGAAATGTCGAGAGTAGTCTGTCAAGGGACATTGAAATCTGAGGAGCAACACAGTGATGATTCCCTCAGGTTTCCCTTATGTCCATTGATTTAAGACACCTAGTTGAAGATGAATCCTTTAATCCAGCAAAAAGAATGGGAGCAAACAGAAAATGCTGCAACAAAACCTTGCTGCATCTAGGAAGATAAAAACAAAAACAAACAAGCAAACAGCAGGAAAACTATCCCATTAAGCCATCAAGTTTTAGATGATAAATAATTCTATTACAGTCAGACAATAAAAAAATCAGTTTACTTTGACCAATTTATTGAATATTAATTAGTAAGGAATGTGTAGAAAAAATATTGTAATATTAGTGTAAATGGATGAATAGATAAATAAATAGACTAGATCAATAGATAAGAGAGAAAATTTTAATTTTTTATTAGGGAAATGGCTTATGTGTCCATGGGGACTGACATGTCTAAAACTTGAAAACTGGCTTGTTGTCTAGAAATGGGAAATTCTAGCAAGAATTGATATCTCACATGGAATCTGAAGGAAGTCTTTAGGCAGAATCTCTCCTTCTAAGAAGAGTATTCATCTCTTTTAAGGCCTTCAGTTGATTAGATGAGGTTCATTCATATTATGGGACATAATATGCTTCATAAATAAGATACTTATTTAAATGTTAACCACATCTTTTAAAAGCCTTCATATTCATATCTAGATACATGCTTGACCAAACAACTAAATACTATTGATTAGCTAGCTACATTGACTTAAAAAAGATCCATCACAGTGAGTCTCATGTCAACTGGAACCCATATACAACTAACTAATTTATATTTAGTATTCTAAAAATGACAATAACAAGATCATATTTTACTTAACATGGTACAAATGTCTTACATACAATCAAAATTGCATAATTCTTTTCTGTAAAATAAACAAACAAACCAAAGTCCTTCACCATATGCTGTAACTTAAATATTATGGAATCAAATTAATTCTTATTATATCATATGTAAAAAAAAGAAGACAAAATAAAAATACTGGGAACTCTGTTTGACAAGCCTCATTTTTAGCTGTGGCTTTAGCCACATAAGTCTTGGTAAAAAGGCCATATGGTTATATCCATGCTTATGTACTTGCTACTACACATATTTGATTTATGAACCCATTGGGCAATGATAGTAATGACATAACTGGAGAAAGAAGCTTATTAATATACAAAAAAGTAATCATAGATACTTAAATATTCAAATTCTGCTCAGCTATGGTTACTCTATGGAATCACACACACAAGACTGAAATATCTAGAACTACCCTTTCTATATCTATCTTTCCTGGGCTTCTTTGTTATATGTTATATGTTTTTCATACCTATGATCATCCAGACCAACCGTTGGCTGCATCCCATAAACAGTCATATGCTTGGCTATTTCTTGTTCAATAAAAAAACTAATGAACATTGGTATTGCTAAGATGTGTACCCAATGAAAACAGTTTCCTTCACCACAGTCCTTTGAGTATGGCAGAAACAATGTTCAGTACTTCTCTTGTGTTCTCTACCCTTCTCTCTTGCAGATACCTATTTGAGGAATACATTGCTTCTAAAATCCAAAGAAGTCCATTAAGAGTTTTGGCACTGTTTTAGTTATAGGAGAAACAAGATGTAGTAACTTATTCTAAGAAGGGGTATCTGATGAATTAGATATGTTCTAATTTTGAAATTTATTTCTCACAATCTGATACATAAATCTCTTGTCGTTAAATCTGGAAGGGCTGCCACACCTTGTTCATTATGTTCATAATTATAAAGTTTTCAATGTAATGGATCAGGGTGATGCATAGTTACAACAAAAATGGATGAAACTTCTGAATCCTAGCTTAGAGAACTGGAGAATAAATAAATTCTCTGTAGGGGGGGAATTGGTATATTGCTGGCTAGACAATGGGTAGCAATTTTCATTTGACAGAATTGCCAGAAGAAGTAAATAAAAATTACTGGCCAGATAAATAACTACATTCCAGATTGCAGAGGATGTGTTAATTTATTCAAGCAATAAAACTACATCTCATACAACAACTGTAGTTAGGATCACCACATGACTACGTTTATGATAATACAATATAATGTTAAATGATTCATTTATTTTTCTGATCAAAATAAATATGAGAGTCAAGTTTAGATTAATTGGGAAGCCTAATATCTACCAATATTATGAGGCTGTAATGAGGTACTCCCAAGTAGAGCACTGTAGAAAGGATAAATACAGTGCCCACTCTTTCACATAGCTGGGTAGTACCATGTCTGTTCTCATAAGACTCATAGTGGAAACTAGGATTCTAGACATTCTCTGCCACTTGTGAGCAATAACCCCGTGCTTTTCCAGTAGCAATGGTGTCAGAGTTGGACAAGTAAAAACTCAGGACTTCCACCTTCACCAAACAAGAAATTGGTTTCCTCAAGCCCAGTTTCCTGAAGAATTTCATTAATTCAAAACTCTGAGCCCATCCCAACAGTGAATAAGATTCCCATGACTTTAACAACATAGGTTACAAACACAATCCAGATTTCTTCCATCTCTACCTGACAGTGATAAGGCTGCGACCACACTTTCTCTGCCAGAATAATAATTTTCAAAATAAATCATGTATTTTTTAATTGTATAAGATTTATTTATTTTTATTTTATGTGTGTGATTTTTTTTGGATGTATGTCAGTGTATATATGTCTGGTGGCCATAGAGGTTAAGTACTGAGCCATGACATGGGTACTTGGAATCAAATCAGGGTCCTCTACAAGGTCAGCAAGTACTCTTAAACACTGATCCATATCTTTAAAGAATCTATTATAACATGACCTGTTAAAAAAATATGAAAGGCAAAAACAACATCATTACTTCAGTGAGTGCTTAAAATATTTAATAAAATTCAAGATCATTTTATGATAAACACGCCAACTGTACAAGGAATAGGACAATACCTCAACATGATAAAGAATACATATGAAAAACCATAGTTAACACCAGATTTGGTGATCAAAGACTGAATGTTCTTTCTCCAATATAAGGGCAATTTCAAGTGTTGCCCCATTTCTTTTTAACATAACAGTAGAAGTCTTAAGGAGGGCAATTAGACAATGGGGGGTGGCATTACAATTGTAAAGAAAGACTTAAATATCTTCATTTGAAAATTGTGTGCTTTATATAGAAAGAACTAAAATGTCTTTTAAGATCTGTTCAAACTAGCAAATAATTTAAAGCACAGAATTTATCTACTCCACTCCCACTAACACAGTATGATCTTTAGATATCTAGCACGCACAGCTGGCCCGGGAAAGAGAACTGTTTCCCTTAACTCCACTCCTTCAGGATCTCCCAATCAGCATAACCCTCCTCCACAACAAAACGCATTGACTCTCTTTCTGCCTACACAAAACCAGTAAGAGGCCCACTTCCCTAAGCTTATTCCTTTGAGACTACCCCAAATTACCCAGCTCACTACTCTGCCTTGGGACTCTTTTGAGTCACTATGACACCATGGTAAAAGGTCATCTTTCTTGAAATTCACATAAATAATCTAACCCATCATTCCACCTCAGAACTATGGTCTAGTGAGCTAACAACTCATATCAAAAGACATAACCAAAAACTTAACTCCAAATGCCCAGGTCTTATTGCCAAAGTACAAGCAATATGAAAAACAAAGACAATGTATCTCTCTGAAAGTTTACCAGTTTCACAAAACTGGGAACAGTGAGAATAACTAAGATTAAATTCAAGGCAGAGAATTCAAAACAGCATGTATAAACATGTTCTAAGAGTTCATGGAATGCAATGAGGATGCAAATAAACATCTCAGCAAAATTAAAGAGGACAGAAATAAACTCCTGATTGAAGTTCAAGAAAACACAAAACAAACAACTGAATGAAATAATGAAGACAATTTAGTATATAAAACTTTAACTTGCTGAGCAGTAGTGGCACACTTTTTAAATCCAATATTTGGGTGGCAGAGGTAGATGGATCTCTGAGTTCAAGGCTGGTCTACAGAGTGAGTTCTAGGACAGCCAAGACTACATAGAGAAACCCTGATTTTAATAAATAAATAAATAAATAAATAAATAAATAGAAAAAATAACTCAATAAAGATAGAAATACCAAAGAAATTTTAAATAGAAATAAAGCTTTAGCAACTAATGTAATTAAAGCTGTTATACCAGCAATAATCAAGCCCACTACCCTCTTGCTTCTGCTTAAAGCCTGACTCACTTATTCCAGTACTTGCAAGCTATTTTTAGAATACCAAGGTTCTGTGATATTCAGGGCAATAAAACAAAAGCTGGTTGATAGACCTCTGTAACTGACATGCCAGATTTCAAAACATTAACACAATTAGAAATTGCACAATCAATGCAACTTACATTAAATACTGTAGAAGAAACAAAAGTAATTTTAACTTGACAATTAAAAGAACCTTAACACATGTGCTAACACCTGTTTGAAATCCAGATCCTGTCCCAACTTCATCTCTTGCTAATGTAACATCATAGAGAACTGCAGCTAACTTCCATGTATGTCTCTGAAAATGTCCAGATCCAGACTTCCAAATAAGGACTGTTATTTCCATAATTGGATTGATTTCTAAGCCAGTCCATGATTGAGTCCGAATAACTGGTCACATTTAAGAACAATACAAGAGCATTATAACTTCTCTTTTTGATTCTCTGTTCCACAAAGTCTGAAAACTTGAGGCAAGGTAGCTTACATGGGAGTGTTCACGGAATTTTGTTTATTGCCTTGCTTGTTTTTTGACTATTTGTGTTTATTGTCTTGCTTGATCCTTGACTATTTGCATCTATTGTATTGCTAGTCCCTCAAACTAGAACTGACCTTAGTACTTGCATGTAATTAAAATGGTATAAAAGCAAAAAGGAGGAGAGGGGATGAGATAGGTTGTTTCTAGGGAAGGGAAATGGGGAAAGGGGATGACATCTGAAATGTAAATAAATAAAATATCCAGTAAAAAAGGAAAAAAGAAAAATTAAAAAAGAAACAACAGCTTTATATTAAAATGAATTAAGCCTAATTTTAAGACTCCTCACTTGAAAGTCTCACCAACAGAATGGATCATGTAGAAGGAATAATATTGGAGCATAAAGACAAAACAAAGACATTGGAGCATTCAGTCAAAAGTGACAATTTTTAAACATATAGATAGAATATATAGGAACTCTATGGCACCAGGAAAAAATCAAATCTATAAATTTTGAGCAAAGAAGGAGAAGAAGTCCATGTTAAAAGCATATAACATATCTTTAATAAAACCATAGAAGGAAATTTCTAAAATCTAAGGAAAGAGATATAGCTATCCAGGTATAAGAAACATTATTTGAATTAGTCAAAATACTAATGCAGAGTGTAAAAACAGTTACCAGAAGATGAAGAAGATGCTAGTCACATCATATAAAAGACAGGCCCATTATAATAACTGCTATTTTTTCTTACTCTTTTTTAACATATTATTTTTATTGATTATTTGGGAATTTCACACAATGCATCCTGATCATCCTTACTTCCCAGTCCTCCTAGGTCCATCCTCACTCTTGTAGCCTCCCCTTCCTCATTATTTTTACAAAGCATGTGCAGTTTGTGGTGTCCATATAGTCACTGGCGCATGATCAAACTTCCAGTGGCTAGCCCCTTAATGAAAAGTGAGCCCTTCCCGACCCCTAACCCCCACACCAGGAACCCTTTATTGTGGAGGGCAAAACTTCGACATCCTTATCATAATTTTTAAGAGTTCCTGATTAGGTTGCTACAATTGGGGGGAGGAGATATTATGACAGAAGCTTTCTATTTCTCTTTCTATGTTTCTCAACTGTGAGTCTGCAGTCATCAATGCCACAGCAGAAGAAGCTTCCTTGTCCTTTACAGTAAGCAGGAGTGCTAAACATGGATGTCTACATGGTATCTGGTAACAGCACTGATGATGGACATCCAGCCAGCCTCTAGTGTCAGCATGTGCCACAGACCTTAGCATGGTCTCTGGTGTCATCAATATGGATTCAAGATGAAGCACAGACAACAGAAAACTGCATGGCCTTCAGTGGCAATGCAGGGCATGCACATCAGCACAGCTCCTAGCCATAGCAGGACCAAAGACACAGACATGGCCCCTGGCAGCAGCATAAACCACGGACATTATCATGGCCTCAGATGGTAGCACAGGCTACTCGTATCTTCTTGGCCCACAGACATCAATATGGTCTCACATAGTGACACAGAACACAGATGTCTGCATCTAACTAACATGGGCACTGTTTGTAGCAGCAGAGTTCATGAGCATCAACATGGCCTCTGGCAGCAGCTCAGGCCTAAGACATCAACATGGTTCAGTCTCTTTCCACAGCTTAAGCACTATGCCATTCCTTCATCCTTCCAACCCCTCAATCACAAATTCATTCATCTCAGTGGCATTAGAAAATTTCATGTCATTCAGTTTATACACACACACACACACACACACATACACTGTGGTCTATATTCAACTACTCTTTGCCATAAGTAATTGGTCTGGCTGAAGACCTCTGGTCTCTGAAGCATCATTAATACTGGACCATAGCTAAGACTTATTCCATGACAGCCATGCTTCAGGTTTCCATCTTTGATGATAATGATGTGCTCCTGTATCCTATTCTATAGCATCTAACTGCTCCTCCAAGCAGTCCAGCAGCTCATAGACAGAATAGGTATTGGAGTTGACCAACTCAATGTGCTGAATCTGCACCCAGATGGTAGAGCTGGTCAAGTCACCCCTGACAACACTCTCTTCCAGGTGACAGCTAACTGTTTAAAATAAAATATTTGAAAGTTGAAGGGCTTAGAGTGACATGCTTCAAGCTCTGAATGGATACATATAACAACCCAGACTGCTTTACCTGGCAAAACTATCTATTACAATATAAAGAGAACAGAAATAGTTTCCACGATAAAAGCAGACTAAGGGAACTTTTATAATTTAATTTTGAAACTTTCAAATATATATTTACACCAAATATTCATTATCCATTCATTCATTGATTAACAACTATGATGATCAATGAATATAGAGATGCAAATACCTCTATGGTAGGAGTTGGAATTTCTGAGTATATGCTCAGGAGAAAGATAACTGAGCCATATGTTAGTTCTGTTATTCATATTTTTGAGAAATCTTCAAATTGATATCCACAAATTCTATATAAACTTACAGCCCCACCAAAAGTGAATAAAGATTCCTCTCTTTCTACAACATTTCCAACATTTGTTGTCAGATTTTTGATTATAGCCATCTGACTGGGATGAGGTAGTATTTCAAATCATTGATCTCATCTATAATATTGGTAGGTCATGTGACATCTGCAAATCCATTCATTTATTTTAGCTTTTCCAACGTAGTCAAATATAGGTTTTATAGTATGTCATTAGATTTTTTTAGATTTCATTGGGATTTGTTGTAATATCTCCATTTCATAGCTAACATTTTCCATTTCTACTTTGATTTGTCTAAGGGCTTGTAAATCTACCAAGGATCAGCCTCTGCTTGGAGAGGGTTCTGAGAGAAGGGGTTTTTGGGAGAGGTGAAAACAAATGACTTGAAATCAAATTGTGGGTCCAAGCTTCATTGAATTTTCATTTTTATTTCAATAATTTTGTCATGATTTTAATTATTTCTTTCATCTACTAATTTGGGGGTTGAGTTGTTCTTTTTTTTTTTTTTAATTGGAAATTTTATTTACATTTCAGATGTTCTCTCCTTACCCCATTTTCCCCCCCCCCCCCAGGAACTCACTATCCCTTCCCCCCTCCTCCTGCCTCCTCGTTGGTGTACCCCCACCCACCCTCCCCCATACCTCACCTCCCCACCCTCGAATATCACCCCCCCACGACGTCCAGCCTTCATGGGACCAAGGATCTCTTCTCCCACTTATATATAGCTCCCTTGCATATATAGCTGGAGCCAAGGGTCCCTCCCTAAGTGCTCCCAGGCTGGTGGTTTAGACCCTGGGGCTCTGGTTGGTTGGGATTGTTGCTTTCCTCATGGTGTCTCGAATCCTCTCAACTCCTTCAGCCTTCACTCTGTCTTCTCCATTGGGAACCCCATGATCAGTTTAATGGTTAGCTGTGAGTATCTGCCTCTGAGTATGTCAGACTCTTGCAGACTTCTAAGGAGACAGCTATATCAGGCTCCTGTCAGCATGTACATCCTGACATCCACATCTACCTCTACCTTTGGTGACTGCACATAGGATGGATATCCAGGTGGAATGGTCTGTAGACGGTCCCTCCTTCAGTTTCTGTCCTGCACTGTGTCTCCATATTTGCTCCCTTGAGTATTTTGTTACTCCTTCTAAGAAGGACTGAAGCCCCCCCTACTTGGTCATCATTGTTCATGAGCTTTATGTGGTCTGTGAGTTGAATCTTGGGTATTTCAGGCTTCTGGGCTAAAATCCAATAATCAGTGAGTGAATACCATGTATGTTCTTTTGTGATTGGGTTACTTCACTCAGGATATTTTCTAGTTCCATCCATTTATATAAGAATTTATCAAATTCATTGTTTCTTATTTGTCCAAGACTTTATTGTAAATCATTAAGTTGTTTAGTTGACATTATTAATTCTGTAATGTAGGCACTTACAGATATAAACTTCATTTCTTTTACACAGCCTTCATTACACTCAATATATTTTGGTATGCAATGTCATTTTCATTCAATTCTAAATTCTAATTTTCCTCTCTTATTTTCATTTAATGGTGTATTGTTTAATATTCATAATTTGGGGGAATTTTCTATAATTTTCTTACTATTTATTTCTAGCTTCATTTCATTTTTATTAGATCAAATACAAGAAATTAATTCAATTTTATTTTATATGTTGAGATTTGCTTTATGTCTTAATGCGTAATTTATTTAGAAGTCTTCTGACTTTATTTATTAGACTTCTGAGATGGATGTACATTCTCTAGTGTTGGTGGTAGAACATTCTGGAGGTGTCTGCCAAATCCATTAATCTATGATGTAATTTAAATAAGGTTTCTCTATTTTATTCTATTTTATTGGGGAAATTGTCTGTAGAAGTCACTAACTACTGCTCTTGGGGTCAGTCTATAACATTTCATGTACACTAGTATTTGTTTTGTAGAACTGGGACAATCTGAATTTGGTATACATATGTTTAGAATGCCCTTCTTATAGAGTGTTTCCTTTAGAAGTATGAAGAAATAGTCTTTATATCCTCAACTAGTTTTAGTCTGTGGTCTATTTGGATAGATATTATAATGGTAACAACCTCTTGTTTCTTGACCCCCTTTCCTTGGAGTAGATTTACCAATAATTTTACCTTCAGGTAAGGTCAATTTTTAGAGGCTACATGAGTTTCTCAGAGGCAAAAATGTGATCCTGATTCCTATTCCAATATTCAGAATTATTATAAGGTGGAGTCTTTTTCCTATAACTTGTTAATTTTACAGTGTCTATTGTTTTCTTATTCTTTATTTACTTAGAAACTGTCTTAGCAACATTGGTGTCTTTTCCCCTGTAAGTGCTTGTTTGTGTTTATTCTCTACAGTTTGTAGAATTCCTTCCAGTATCATCTGCACAGTGGTTTAGTGGACTTAGTGGTCACAAATCATTTTGCCTGCTTATATTTTGAAAAGTTTTTTTCCATTCCTCAACCCTGACAGATTATTGAATATATTAGTCTGGGTCAACAGCTGTAGACTTTTTTTAATTGGTTATTTTATTTATTTATATTTCAAATGTTATTGCCCTTCCCTCTTTCCCCTCTGCAAACCCTTTATCCCATCCCCTGTCCCCTGCTTCTATGAGGGAGCTCCCCCACCCACACCACCCACCCACTCCTGCCTCACCAACCTAGCATTCCCCTATGCTGGGGCATCCAGCCTTCACAAGACCAAGCACCTCCCCTCCCATTGATGCCAGATAAGGCCATCCCCTGCTGCTGATGTATCTGGAGTCAGGGATCCCTCCATGTGTACTCTTTGGTTGGTGATTTAGTCCCTGGGAGCTCTGGGGGGTCTGGTTCATTCAGAATTTGAAATAAAATTTGAAGTCCTTCTTGATTTTAAAGTTTCTGCTGAGCAGTTGTCTGTTATTCTGGTGGCCTAATTTCATATATAACTTGATTTTTCTCTTTAGCAGTTTTGTACACTTTTTGTTTTATGTATTTGTTGTTTTAGCTATGATATGATATAATATGCTATGATGTGATATGAAGAAACTTGAAGTTTCTTAAGGGTTCTTTGGAAAGTCAGTTGTGTTGGATGGTGTTTTGCTGGTGCAAACAAGTAAAGGAATGATTTCCTGAAGGGGACACAGATGAAAGTCTAAGGCAGAGTTATGAAGGAATGTTTCACTGAAGTAGACACACAAGAAAGGATGTTCTGCTAAAACAAGCACGTGAAAGGACACATGAGGAGCGATTCTTTGCTAAGGACACACATGTATTGGTCCGCTTTAAATTGTGTGTTTGAGATTCATTTGTTGGGACTCCATGGAGAGAAAAGCACCAAAAAATCTTCTGGTGGTGTGCTGCAGTTTCTTGACGCTTCCTCAAACTCGGACATATTGGCAGAGTGATGTCACTGAGAGAGATGCATGTGCTGAGGCAAGACAAGTGATGAGGCAAAAAGTATGGAGGGCACGTGATGTTTAGAGTGTATAAGTAGGACTCGATGGACAGTGGTGGAGGTTGAGCTAGGCTTGCTTATAGAGCTAGCTGTGCAACACTTGTTGGTCTCAGATCTTCACTGATCTTTGCTTCACTGAGAGAGGCACTGTGGAGAACATTTCCTGGCATTCCTGTTGGTCGCTTCTGCTGACTTGTGCTGAGGCTGTGGTTTGGCTGTCTCTGCTAGGTAGTGCCACCACTGCTGATTTCTATTTGTTATCCTTACTCTATGGAACTGTACTCCTGATATATCTGTGAAGTGTTTTTGAGTGGATTGGCACATTGTCACAGGCCACTGGAAACCTGTGAACTGAACTGCTGATTTCCAGACAACAGATGGAAGCTGCTCCAAAGAACCATTTCTAAACAGGTCCACTTCCCCCATATCTTTTCTTTCCCACTACCTGTAGTAGGTTGTGAGCTAAAAGGGAGGTTAAAGAATTTAAGAACCACTATTAAAAATAGGTTTTGAAAAATTAAACTTACAGAAACTCTTTATTGGTTTCTGTCTATTTGGTGTACTATAAGACTCCAATACATGGATGTGCATCTCTTTCTCTATATTTGAGAATTTTTCTGCTATGATTGTATTGAAAATATTTTCTATACATTTGGTATGGAGTTCTTCTTTACCCATAATTTACATATTTTGCCTTTTCATAGTATCTCAAAGATCTTACATGTTCTATTTATATTGTTTTAGATGTATTAATGTCCTTAATTAAATGTTGCAATTCATCTGCCTTGTCTTCAGCTCCTGATATTCTGCCCTCTCCGTAGTCCATTCTATTGGTGTAGATTTCCATGATAAATTTTATGTGATTTATTGAATTTTTTATCTCCAGCCTTCAAACTAGTTTTCATTTAGTATTCCTGATTTGGTTTTCATGTACTATATCAACTTCCTTATTTTGGTCACATATTCATGTGGACCTTCATTCATTTCTTGGAATATATTTACAAATTATTTTTTTAAAAACTTCTGTCTGGAATTTCACCTAGATCTTTTTCATTAGGGGATATTCTTTTTGATAGGTAATTTTGGGAAAGGACATATGTCTTAGTCATTTCTTTTACATGGATTTTATCTTGAGGACATCAAGAATTCAGTCATTTGATTTTTTATGTTGCCGTTCATTCTGTAGGAATGCTTGAAATGTTCTAAAGAGAATAGGCTGTACAATGGTTGAGGTGTCATTTTCTTCTGTTGTTCGAGGTCTCAAGCTCTGAGAGTAGATTTTCAAATGATTGTCATGTTCCCTGTGTTCTCTCTTGTGTATCTATTCAGATCCTATAAGGGTTCTTTTCAGCTATGAGTTTCTGTGTGTTCTGAAAGCTATTCTGTGTCTCAGACTATCTCCAGTTCTTGCTCCAGCTCTGAATCTAAAAAGCTGTTCTGGTTCTGGCTCTGGCTCCTAATTTTAATTTAGTTTTCCCAGTGGTTCTAGTTAAGGTCCTGCCTTTTGCTTGCTCTTGATGTCTGGAAGTGCTTATGCATGTGAGATCTTATGTTTTATAATAAGCTTTCATCATTCTTTCATTAAGTAAATGTTTGGTTCAGTATTTCATGTTCCATTGGCTTAGCTTGCCTGGCTTGGCTAGATGGCATACAGAAGGATGTCGTACTAGTTGTGGCAGAAGGATGAAGATGGGCTATAGGCTCACACAAGGCTGGAGCTTTGTCCAGTTTGCAAATGGTAATTCTTTAAACTAAAATAATAAAAATAAACTCATTTGTAACATTAAAACAAATAAAAATGGGATAGGGAGATGATTTAGTGTTTAAGTGTATATATACTGCTCTTGCAGAGAATCCACATTATATTCCCAGCACTCATACCAGCTCACAGTTCCCTGTAGCTCCTACTCCCAAGGGATTGAACACCTCTGATTTCCAAGGGCACCTGTATGCACATGAACATACTCAACTACTCAACATACACACACACACACACACACACATACACACTTAAGAAAATTTGTTAAAATAATGAACATACAAAAGCATAAAATTCTATGATCAAAGTAAGTAGATGTGTAATTTCACATATACATAAACTGGAGTATATGTGCATAAATGCAAATAGTATATGTTTAGTATAAATAAAAGATACAAAACTATTTAAAATAACTGTAACTATAACCCTAAGAAAACTGATTCTCTTTAGGTGGCCAAATTTAAGTTGTTATCTGTTTTAAATGAGCTCTCTAAAATGTTCTACTTAAGCTTTCTGGAAAGCACATAGGGAAAACTAGAAGAAAGCAAGACAATAATGTATTCATAAAAGATTAAGAGAGAAGAATCAAGAATATTATCATTTAAAATAACAAATTTCTATTTTCTTTTCTCTTGTTTTACTTATTTATTTTACATCCCGCTTACTGCCTCCTCCAGATCACCCCCTAAACAAACAAATTTCAAATAAAGACATAAAACAGAAAGAAAGAAGTGAGAAAACAAGTAAATAGTAAGAGATTAACAAATAAAATAGCAATAGAACAATCTTGACTATCAGTAATTATTTTATATATAAATACTATAATTTTAAAATCAGAAGACATACAGTGACTATGTGGATTCCAAATAAAATATAGCTGTATTCTACTTATAGGAGATGCACCTCAGTTTTAAGAAATCACAAATCAAATAATGGTGATGGAAAACTCTGTACCATACCAATGGTTCTTAAAAGAGAGTAAGATAAATATACTTAGACAAAATGGACTTTGAGTCAACATTGCTACAGAATAAAGTTACAATAATAAATTAAACAAGGACAATGAGTGTGTTAAAACTATATTGTAATTGTAAAGATACACACACTCAATATCAAAGCAGATAAACAGAAAGTGACTACTAATAGATCAGGGAGAAAAGATAGATAACATTACAATAAGGCTATGGAACATCAAAATTCTCTGTTCACAATGAATAGTTCTTTCAAATTGACAGAAAAATCAATAAGGAACCATTGGAATTGGCTTATACATTAGACAAAATACTCTAAAAATTTTTCCCTGAGCTAGTAATAGAGCACATGTTGTTGTTGTTTTTTGTTTGGTTTTGTTTTGTATTTTTGAGACAGGGTTTCTCTGTGTAGCCCTGGCTATCCTGGAACTCACTCTGTAGACCAGGCTGGCCTCGAACTCAAAAATCCGCCTGCCTTTGCCTCCCAAGTGCTGGGATTAAAGGCATGTGCCACCACCGCCCGGCTAGAGTACATGTTTTATTAAGTTATTTCAACATTCTCTGGAATGATCATGTGTTATATCATAAATCTTAATATATTCACCTTTTTAACCACAATACTATGAAATTACAATTTAATAATAGGAGAAATTAAAAATCCATAAACATAGAAATTAAAATTATATTTTTAAACAAGAAATGCAGCATTCTAGACATCATGAAACTTAAACATAGTATAAGGGTCTAAAATCTAGTTGCAGAGTGAATTCTTGCTGTATAGTCAGAGGGTTCACTTCCCCAGTCATAAAGGGACCTAAGTCAGCTACATCAGGACCTGTAAAATGTCCTTGTATGATTCCCAAATCAAATATCCTACAACATATAAAATGTATCTCATCCACTAACACCACCATTCCTTGAGCAGGTTAACATACCTCCTAGTACACAGCTTACAGCTATTGATCTTGCAAGTGGTATTTTTCTCTCAAACTCTGTTGCTAAAGATTGTCAGAAGCAATCTGCTTTAGGCTAGTGAGGCCATCACTTATACCTTTACTAACTTACTTCAAGGATAAATTAAGTCTCTAGCTCTTTGTCATAAATTACTTTGCTGGGACATTGATCAACGTTCTCTATCTATGGTGTCTAATCTTGGTTGTCAAGTTGACTGTATCTGGAAACAACTAAGAGATAAGTTACTGAACAAATATGTAAGGAATTTTCTTGATCAAGTTATTTGAAGTGGAAATACCCACTCTAAATGTGGTTGATACCTTTCAAGGGCAGCCAGATGAAAGAATGTTCAACAGAAAAAGGGTTTCATGTTTTTGCTTGCTTATCTTCATATCACCTTGCAAACATACTGCCAAGTTTGTCTTTCCTGTTTACAGTCTGATGTCAAGTTTATTTGCCCTGTTGTTTGCCATTGCCACTGCCACTGCATTGCTCTCCTTCTATCATATCAGAAACCAGTTTTTCCTACCTTCCAGCATGGAATGAAGGTAAGTAGTTCTACAGGAACCTTCCAGACCTTTAGTGATAGACTGAGACTGTTGAGGCATTCCCTTATGTGGACTAAGCAGCTACCATCTTCTCACATTTTCTAGTGAGAATATGACCATTGTTATACAGTGAAGATCCTAACATACAAGCAAAACAAAAAATCGTATTCTAATATGTATTGGTTCTATTCTATTTTTTCCTATAGAGAACTCTGACTAGTATACTTCCACAAAATATCCTATACTTATATTATGTTGATGATATTATGCTAATTAGAGGAGGTGGGTAAGATACTTTAGACATCTTGGTAAAATGTATGCACATCAGATAAAGAGAAACAAACCTAACTAAAATGAAACGGCCTTCTACCTCAGTAAAATTTCTAGGGTTGCAGTAGTGTCAATTTTGTAGAGATATACCTTCAAAACTGAAGGGTAAATTGTTGAAG
>JAJTUV010004010.1:0-30261 GCA_021653895.1 Mastomys natalensis | reverse complement strand
GCTTCAGTAATCAAATACTAGTATTCTTTCAAGCAGAAATTTGTCATTTGCTCATTATTTCTGCCAGGTGCTTAGATGATCGAAAGTTGCTAAATGTTGACACATTAATGACTGGATTATTTTGAGTGGATCAAAAAAATGTTATACTTAGTACCTAAAAATGCACAAGAATCTGACAAAACATCATGGAAACTATTTAGGAAGAAGACAGGTAATCATAGCACCTAGGCAGTAAGATAAGTTTGAGACTAGCTTTGGTGATACAGACCTTGACTCAGTAAACAAGCAAAAGATAGAATCTTATTCCACAAAGAAAAACAAATCTGTACTTTTTCTGTAGAAAGGAAGTCTTAGGAGTCTAATTATAAGGGTATGTTAAGGTTCTCACAACCCATTTTACAAAATATGAAGTCTTCAATTCACTGAATGGCTGTTTTCTAAAATTCTTACTTGAATGGCACCTAGATCCCCATGCCCATTTCTAAATGCCTATCATTAATCACCTGCCTGCTGGCCAGTAATAAGCCCACCACTTATTATGATGGCCTTTCCAGGGAAAAGGATTTCAATAGTGAGGGCATGAGCATCAAAGAGAGGAAGAGGCTGATTCTTTTGGATACCAGGCCTCTTACCTATATAGAACACACAGAATTACCATAAGGTGACTGCTATATTTGAGTGCTGAAGTAGTTTATAATGTGGTTAGCTATATGTGTATGTATGGGTGTATATAATAATATTCTAATTTCAGTTTTTAGTTCTTAAATACAAGCACATAACCTATACTTTTAATTTCCTCTAAATTGAAAATGTGAGTTTAGAGAAAGGGTGGAGCTTCAGAAAGCTTTGTATTACAGATCAGTGGGCTTGAATTATGGGGGTCAGCTATCCATATCTGATGCTGTGGAAAATATTCACAACTCACTCTGCTTAAAGATTTGCAGAAGTATAAGCCAAAGTGGATTGATAAGAGCTCACACATCAGAGTTCGGTTATCTGGATCTCAAAGTCTGATGCTGCCTATGCTAGCTAGTTATGTTAACATTCAGTAATTTATCAGCATTTTCCTCATCTTACAATAAACAGTGTAATATAAAGTGAAAATGTGTCTGGCCTCCTTAGTACAATGCCTGCCACATGGTATGCACTTCATAAATGGCAGCTATATTGATTCTGAGTTTGGCTTAATTTGTTATTTCTTACTTTAGAAAGAGAATGCTTTGCTATGCTTAATGCCTACCTTGATCAGTAAATATTTTTTGTACTGTTACACATATTTTGATAGTATCCAAGAAATCACAATGGCAAATAAATATGTTAATAACACAACGACCTTTATTGAGAAGGTCCAAACATTGTAACTGAAGTACTTTTCAGTTCAGCTTGTCGAAATACTTCAGTTTTCCAGCTGGATCTGGGATTATCTGTTAAAACAAAAATCAAATTAATCATTTACAAACGCCAAGGTCCATTATGAATAGCTTGGCATTAATTGCCCCCCTTTTGACTAACGATGTAACCACTGATTTTTGTATACCAAATCAATTGTGTACTGTTTAGGAAAAAACTATATCTGCCCTATCTACTAATTTCAGCTATTCCAAAAAGCAAATACATTTCTCAATGAATTAACATCATCTGTACCCAGGCAACCCAAAATTTACCTACAAAATTTACTATAAAATTTCTTTTGACCACCAAGCTTTCATGGCATATCTGAACCTAATCTAAGTAAATACATTGAAAGCACTGTCACAGACGTATTTTAAAAATTATTTGCTGATTTGATGATGTTAAATAACCTGAGAATGGGGCAGTATGTTTCACTAAGGATTTATCAAATAAATTTTCAGAGGTATTTTTAGTACTGGGGGTTGAACCCTGGGTCCTTCAACTGTTAAACAGAGCATTGGCACTGAGCTGTATCTAAAGCTCTGCTTGAGGCTTTTCATTTTTGAATTAGGACCTTGCTCTATTTTCTCTCCTTATTTCGAATTCATGTATAACTTAGCAGGCCATGAACTTTTGATCTTTCTTCCTCAGCTTCCTACATAACTGGTATTATAGGTTTATATCACTAAGCCTGTCTCACAATGCAATATTTTAAATCCCCAGCTGAAAACATAGAAATGACAACACAGATAAATAATAAAAATTTAGTGAATGAATACTCAAAAGAAAAAAACTCCTCCAAGGAACATGGGGTCATGAAGTTACTGCATTAAAGTATCTTGAGCACTATTTTAAATGATAAATTTGCATAAGGTTGGTTTATATTTGGTTAATTGTACAGGCTTACCCATATAACTATGACTAAGAAGCTTGTGGTTTAAAAAGTATTTCTACTGTGGCAATTTTGTCCACAGGTATACAGCAAACGAACTGTGACAAAAAATAACATTGAAGGTACATTCTGAGCAATCCATTCCTGAAAGATCAGTGAATGCTCCCAAAGAGAAAAGATTCACTAGGAAAAGTATAAGATAAATATTAGACAATTCAGAAAATGCTACCTATTTATGAGATTAACTTTTGGAGGACATAAACTTTAATAATTTGGGGAAAACCTGGATTTTTCAGAAAAAAATGTACATGTGTTAACATATACTGTGCTTAATTTTTAATTGACAAAAATAATTCCATGTGTTTTGGGTTTGGTCTTTCTTTCAACACACATTTACTGAGCACCTGCTATGTGACATTAGCCAGACAGTATGTATTAATGAACTAGGTAACTCATGTCTCTTGTCTTCAGACTTATATTCTGTTACTTTTTGACTGTGGTAAGTGCTTTAAAAACAGGCTGATGGCCTGGGTGGTGATGACTTTGCATGTCTTTAATCCCAGCATTTGGGAAGCAGGGCCAGGTGGACTTGTGTGAGCTCTAGATCAGACTTATCTTCAGAGCAAGCTCCAGGACAGCCATAAGATACACAGAGAAACCCTGTCTCAAAAAAGGAAAAAAAAAAAAACAAAAAACAAAGCCCTAGAAACAAAACAAACAAACAAAAAACCAAAACCAATAACAAAAGAAAACAACAAACCCAGGTTTAGTGAATAGAGTGATAGTGAATGGAGATGGTATAAAAGTACTTCCCAGATTATATCTGAGCTGAAATGAGTGAAAAGGAAGAGCCAGCCAGTCAGAGACCAATAAAGAAAGAACATTAAAGGAGCTGGCAAGAAGGCTCTGTGAGTAAAAGCCCTTGCCTTACAAGTCTGATGATCCCTGGAACCCACATAAAAGGAAAAGGGTAGCAGACTCTACAAGTTGTCCTCTGCCCTCCAAACACACATGGAGACATGCAGAGCCCCCTATCACACAAACATACAATGTATAATGTTTTTTAAAGAAAGAACAGCAAAGGCAAACCCAAAAGCAGGATCCATGTTCTAAAGAAAAAAAAGGGGTACATCTGAAGGAGATGAACTACCACCCCTGCCTGTCTTTGGGCTAATGGTATTTTTATTTTAAGATAATTTCTTCCTTCCATCCAATATTTTTCCCCAACTACTGTTTAATTTTCAAAAGATAAAAATCTGAAGTTTTAGAAGTTGTTTAAGAAAGTTTCAAGCATAAGCCATTGGTGTCCTGTTCAGGAACTTTTCCCCTGTGCCTATGTGTTCAAGCCTCTCCCCCACTTTCTCTTCTATTAGTTTCAGTGTATCTGGTTTTATGTTAAGGTCCTTGATCCTCTTGGAGTTGAGCTTTGTACAAGGAGATAAGAATAGATCAATCTGCATTCTTCTACATGCTGACCTCCAGTTGAACCAGCACCATTTGTTGAAAAAGCTTATGCCCTAAGATCAACAATTGACAAATAGGACCTCATAATATTGCAAAGCTTCTATAAGGCAAAGGACACTGTCAATAGGACAGATTGTGAGAAGATCTTTACCAATCCTACATCTGATAGAGGGCTTATATCCAATATATACAAAGAACTCAAGAAATTAGAGTCCAGACAAACAAATAACCCTATTAAAAATGGGGTACAGAGCTAAACAAAGAATTCTCAACTGACAAAACTCTAATGGCTGAGAAGCACCTAAACAAATGTTCAACATCCTTAGTCATCATGGAAATGCAAAATCAAAACAACCCTGAGATTCCACCTCACACCAGTCAGAATGGCTAAGATCAAAAACTCAGGTGATAGCAGATGCTGGCAAGGATGTGAGAAAGAACACTCCTCCATTGTTGGTGGGACTGCAAACTGGTGCAACCACTCTGGAAATCAGTCTGGCAGTTTCTCAGAAAATTGGACATAGTATTACCTGATGACCCAGTTATGTTACTCCTGGGCATATACCCAAAAGATGCTCCAACACATAACAAGGACACATGCTCCACTATGTAGCCTTATTTATAATAGCCAGAAGCTGGAAAGAACCCAGATTTCCTCCAACAGAGGAATGGATACAAAAAATGTGGTACATTTACACAATGGAGAACTAATCAGCTATTAAAAACAATGAATTCATGAAATTCTTAGGCAAATGGATGGAACTAGAAAGTATCATCCTGAGTGAGGTATCCTAGTCACAAAAGAACACACATGGTACATACTCATTGATAAGTGGATATTAGCCCAAAAGCTCACAATACTCAAGATTCAATTCACAGACCACATGAAGCTCATGAAGAAGGAAGACCAAAGTATGGGTGCTTTGGTCCTTCTTAGGAGTAACAAAATACTCAAGGGAGCAAATATAGAGACAAAGTGTGGAACAGAAACTGGAGGAGAGGCCATCTGGAGACTGCCCTGTCTGGGGATCCATCCCATGTGCAGTCAACAAATGCAGACACTATAGTGGATGCCAGGAAGTGCATGCTGACAGGAGCCTGATATAGCTATCTCCTGAGAGGTCTGCCAGAGCCTGACATATACAGAGCTGGATGCTTGCAGCTAACCATTGAACTGATCTTGGGGTTCCCAATGGAGGAGGTAGAGAGAAGAATGAAGGAGCTGAAGGGGCTTTCGGCCCCATGGGAAGAGTGACAATACCAACCAACCAGAGCTCCCAGGGTCTAAACAGCTAGCTTGGGAACACACATGGAGGGACCCATGGCTCCAGCTGTATATGTAAGGGAGGGTGGTCTTGTTGGGCATGGGTGGGAGAGGTGGTCCTTGGTCCTGTGAAGGTGGGATGCCCCATTGTGGGGGAATTCGAGGGCGGGGGGTGGTGAGTGGGTAGATGGGTGGGGACACACTCATACAAACAGCGAGAGGGGGGACAGGATAGGGGGAGTTCCTGGGGTTGGGGGGAAATGGGAAAGGAGATAACATCTGAAATATAAATAAGTAGAATATCCAATAAAAAATACATTTAAAAACAAAACAAAAAACAAAAAAATCAAAATACAAAACAAACAAACAAACAAAAAAAGAAGTTTCAAGCAAGTTTCCAATTTATATTCTAGCCAACGGCTGCAGAGGATTGCTTATAAACCGTAATAGTATCCCTAAGTAAGGAAATGTATCTGTTTGAATCTTTTTCTTTAGCTTCAGTGTTTAATAAAATCAGATTTTCTCAGAGGCCTTTTACTATGCACAGAGAGGTTTTGCTTTATTGGCTCACATTATAGGAGGAAATTTCATACACACCCTCTAAGTTTACTCTCCCATAACTCTACTTTGCTTTCTTGGTCTCTCCTTTTTTTTAACAGTATATTTCTCTGGATTGTTAACTTTAAAATTTACAATATTATCTTAATTCTGACTCCCCTGATTTGACCTACTCTTCCAATAGCCCAGAAAATGCCTTCAGTATGATTTCTGCTTTGCAATAATTACTTCACTTTGGAAATCAGGACAGTCTGATTATAAAGAAAGATTACATTAAAGTTGGCATACATATTTGGCTCTGGCCATCCCTTTAAAACAAATAATGACTTACTGTTTCACTACCAGGCTTCCAGCCAGCAGGGCAGACTAAAAGAAACAAAATGAAGAAAAAAGAAGTTTTAAAACTGTTTAATTTTCTTTAGTAATTCCCAAACCTGTTTCCATAAAAAGAAAAAACACATTAAACACGTCCAGATTATTAAGCACTTGGCTTCTGTTTGCTTGTCTGCTAACACTAAAGAATTTTATTTATAGAGTTTATTAGAAGGCAGTTTATTTTAATTTTTATCAACTATACTTATAGTTATAACATGAAAAATACAATGGATATTTATAATGAAATTGGAAGATATGGGCATCTGGTGAACTAAAAAGTCTATGTGAGGGAAAAATTCCTCTAAATATATAACCAATAAGATTAGTTGGCTTATATCCTGCTATATTTTGTGGTACTGCCAGGGTATCCTGTTTATCAACAGACGGATATTTTGTTAAAAAATTAAATTAGCAATTTTTCTTGCTAAAAGAAATCCATAGTCAAATTGAAAACCATAGTGAGAGTATGTTGGAAACATTCAAATTGCATTTAGAATAAGAAATTAAATTATGCTAACACCCACACCCAGATCCAGGTCTGAGTTGGTCCATTCCAACATCTAACCCATGGAACAGGGGCTGGTCCTGCAGATCCAAAGCTGCAGGATTTCCATGACACAGGGCAACAACAGGATATCTGAGGAGACCCTGTGAGGATCCAGGATTGATGGTGTAGCAGGAGCCAGAGGCCTCGAACCAGACCATTGACTCAGTGCAAGGAACATTTGCAAGTAAAGAAGTGTGGACACGGGTATACTATAACTTCTACAACCAGATTTTTGTTTGCTTGCTTTGTTTTTTTTTTTTTTTTTGGGGGGGGGGCAGTTGCAAAGGTAGAGAGAAGATATGAAAGGACAGGGAGATAAGTAGGATTAGAGTAAATAATAAGAAATTCACAAAGAATCAATAAAAAGTTAAAAAACTGATTTCTTTATGTACTACAAAACAGAAATATAACCTACTTTCATACTAAAATTATATTTTTATAAAAATTTTGTCTCAGTTTAATATACATTATATTTTGATAAAATTTAAAAAAAAATAAATTGCCCATTGCCACAAAAATTAATTATAATGACTGTCTTTAGCTGTTAAGCCAACTGTGTCTTGTAGACTGTTGATAAGTTCTACAGTAAGGAATTTTAAGGGCTTGCTAGCAATGGGTAACAAGTACTCACAGAAGTGCTGTTTTGAGTAACTGGGATCAGCAGGTTAAAAGGTGCTGGCTCCCAGAGTGTGTGCAAATTCAGTCTGTGAGAAGTTCAGGCTTATCTCTAAGAGTAAGTTAAAATATCATCAGGTATGCTCTTGCTCATAAGTGCAGTATTTTGTAGGATAATATTGTGTCTTTTAATAAAATATAAAGAGCTCATGAGTGAAACATTTCTGCATCAAGGATTACTATGGATGGTGTGTATTTATTTGTTACCAAGGAGTCCTATATTGTCTAGTTTTATAATCATATATAATTTGCATCAGTTGAAACAAAATTATTAAGCAGACAAATGAGAAATATATTTACAAAGACAGCATAATTGCTTACTGTTTAATTTTATTTTGATTCTGTTTTTTCTGAACTTTTTAAAACAGAGCACTGATTTTTGGATTGGGTGGGTTGAATGTATTTTCCATTTTTCTTCTGAGATAGATTTTCCTTGTGTTAGTTCTCAAGACTCTAGTTTGTGTTAAAAAAAAAAAAAAAAAAAAAAAAAAAAAAAAAAAAAAAAAAAGAATCCAAGAGTATTTTTAGCAGGCTGACTTACTTCAAGGAGTAAAAAGTACTGAGATAAAATTTGTCTTTTGAGAATTCTAGAGGTAGAATCTACAATAAATATTAACCAAGTGTATTTTTCATTTCACTAAAAATGCCCCTGAGATTGAAAAAGATAACTTGAACTGTTAAAGTATTGAAATTTTAAAGACTGCAACTCAATGTGATATTAAGATATTAATGTGAGATTTAGAGGAGGGAGAATAAAGGAAAGGTTATGGTTTAGAGTTTAATAAGAAATTTTTGTGTCAAATCAAGAAAAAAATCATTCCCTGCCTGACACACATACAAATAAAGATTAAAACGCAAAAAGGATGGGCAGGAGGTCACAGATCTTATGAGGGATTGATCCTATTACTATTAGTCTGCTCCATGGCTATGACGTCAAACTGCCTCCTAACAATGTTTCATGTTTGCACATGAAGACAGTGTCGCTTTGAGCCTGCATCTGAAAATCTACTTTGCAGTAGGTGGCAGTTAATGCATAGATTCATAACTGGATAAAATGCTGAGAATAAGTGACTGTTAAGTACTTGTCCCTAAAGAAGCATCTGTATCACCCCTCCAAGGCTCAGGGAACACCTTGGAAGACAGAAACAGCATTCCCTCCTGAGAATGAGGAGGATTATTAGGGAATGATACCTTCTGGGCACGATGCAACAGTTGTACTCATGATCATAGCAGGTGTGGTTACCTGCACAAAGCTGGGCCTATCAACATCCTATCATGGATAAGGAACGAATACATAGATCCCATCCCTGGTTGAAGCATTTAATGGGGAGAAAGCATTATTTTCTTCAGTGATATAGCTACTGATAGGTTATCCATGGTCTAGTAAATAATCTCACTTTTACTCACCTCATACAAGCAAACCTTAAGCTCAATGGGTCACCAATAGAAACACAAAAGTAGAAGGGATCTTGGTAGGAAGGAAGGAGAAGAATTTAGTAGAAGCAGATAAGAGAGGGTCATGAGGGGTAAAAAGAGCAAAATTCATTATAAATATGTACAATATTTTCAAATAAAAAGGGTACCTTCTCCATGCTTGTCAGTGTATTGGAAGGCTTGAACTAAACGCAGTGTCTCGTCCACTGATCTGCCCACAGGAAGGTCATTCAGAGTAATCTGCCTTAGGACTCCTTTGTCATCGATAATAAAGAGGCCTCTGTGAAGCACAGGATAGTAAAGGTGATCCCATTTCTTCTCAGTTAATGTAAGTATTCCCTTATATAGAATCAGCAGGATACCGTTACCTACTCTACTGCCACATACACTCCTATTTCCCATCTATTGTATACTTTTGAATTGTCACTGTTAAATGTTAGTTTGAAATTTTTCTTTTGGGGAACTGGAGAGATAGCTCAGCAGTTAAGAGTATATACTGCTCTTCCAGAAGACCCAAGTCTTTCCAGCACCCACTTCAGGCAGCATAACTGCTGGTAACTCCACCTCTGAGTATCTGATGGCTGTTTATGAAGGCACCGCCACTCACATGTGCATATCCCTACACATAGACATGCCTATATCTATATCTAATTTAAAAAAAATTGTTTGGGGAGGAGGGGTTCCTTCCATCCTTCAGGATTTATAAGAAGGCAATGGAAGGGTTTAAGCTTTCCTTGTGTATCAACAGGCAATTAATGGTTGTTTGGGGGAATGGAATACATTTTTTGAACCAATGGTAAGGATTCCATGGTTCTATTAACCACCCTACTTAAATTCACTGAGACACACACACACACATGGACACACACACGGACACACACATGCAAAGAAGACACAAAAGTAGAAGGACTAATTAGGAGAGGGTCAGCAGGAGTGGGACAAGAGTATATAATGGAGAATTTAATGGGGGATCAAGATACATTCATTATATAAATGTATGAAAATATTATAATGAAATCCAGTATTACATATAGTTAATGCGTATTTAGGAAACATAAAAAAAACCTCGAATCTTTCTGGTGGCCCATGTCTTTAATCCCAGCTCCAGGGAAACAAAGGCAAATAAATGTTTTTGAGTTAGAAGTCAGCCAGTTCCAGGCTAGTCAAGGCTACACGTAAGACTCTGCCTCAGAAACCAATAAACAGTCCTCTCTGAAGGGGAAAAAATAACTTTGAATCTGACTTTAAATAATATCAACATTTGTGGAGCAGAGGCAGGACAATGAGGTACTCAAGGTCATCTTTAACTATGTAGTTCAGCTTCAAGGCCAGCCTGGGCTGAGACACCTTAACTCAAAAAAAAAAAAAAAAAAAAAAAAAAAAAAAAAAAAAGAAAAGCTATTAGTAAAAATAAAATGGCAAATTCATTATTAGGTAATATTACTTGGTCAATGTTTAACAACATTTTAAGGTTGAAATTGCCCTTTTTAATCAAAGAATTCTATTTTGTACATATTCGCTCATGTAATCTAGTGAAAGCTGCTGGGTAACGCTGGGAGTCGTGGGGAGACAGAGACAGGCAGATCCTTGAGTTTGAGGCCTGCCAGGGATATACTGTTTCAAGAAAAAAAAAAAAAACCAAAAAAACCAAAAAAGCTGCTGGGTCTGTCTCTCCAAAGATATGAGTTTGTGGAGTACTAAGAATGCATTAGAAAAACATTACTGGAGCTAGTTGGTAAAAAAGGCAAAGTGCTAAGGAGTTAGGAGACCCAGATACAGTCAAGTCTTTCCTATTAACTGATTTTATAACTGTGACTAAATTTATAGAAACCCCACACATCTGTTTCTTTTATCTATAAATAGAGAGGTTGTCAAAGGCCTCTAGCTCTAACAGTGTATAACTCTGGTTTAGTTTAAATAGGGCATTGACAGTTTAAAGGCAATCTACAACATTCCTGCAAGTAGAACAAAATAATATACATGATCAAAATATCTATCTTCTAACTCCTAAGCATCCCCTGATTCTAGGAGGACTATAAATGTACTTGGATTTTTCAAAATGTTAACCACTGAAGGGTACCTAAGAGTATGTCCTGAATCTTCAAGGTATACACCATAGTCCTTTGAGATCTGATGGTTCAGGTCCGAAAGAAGTGGAATCTTGATTGGCCCCAGTCCTCCTTGTCTTCGAGGGGTATTAATCCTGTAATAGAAAGAACACATCACCTCTCAGCGATAAGTAAATGGCATATATTAAAAGTCAACTCTTCCTACATATAAAAGTACATAAATACAACTACACATACACACACACACACACACACACACAAACACACACAGGCTACTGTACTTTCTATTTTTGTGCTTTTTTTCCTTACTGAGTAAGATGTATGAAATACCATATTTTACTGATCTCTACTGACAGACATAAAACCAATTGCATTTTTCTTTTATGAATACTGTTGGAAGTATCCTATATTCTTATTTTTGCAAATATCTGTTAACTTCTAGAAGAATTGATAGATTAAAGGGTGTGTGAATAAGGTGTGCAGGATAATTAGGATAACAAACTAACCTCCATCCTAGAGATCTATTCACCTCTGCTTTCCCAGTGCTGGGATGGAAAACATGGACCATCATGCCCATATAGATTTCCGGTTTTTTAAAGTTTTTAGATATACATAAATTCTACATAATACTGGATTTCATTATAATAAAAGCATAAGTTTTAAGTCTTAGAATGGATCACGAGACAAGGCCGTGGAAGACAGCTAGGGTGCAATGAGGAGTCCTTGCACTGCTCTGCAAGGCCAAAAACTAAACTCCATTTGAATCAGTGAAGGAACTTAGCCATGATCTCAGATCCATCAGTCCTCAGATTTAAGTATCTGTAACCTGAAATGACAACACTTGTGGGCTGTTACCCCATGGAAGAATACTAACATAGCAGCTAAAACTAAACGCAACCGGAAATACTGCTCTGGGGGTTTGCAGCCCCAGTTCTGGCATTAAGTAGAAACCTTGGATAGTACTAGTATAGAACACAGATAGTTGATTATATAGCTCCACATTCTCCCAGAAGAACACACCTAAATTATTTGGGATGCTATTATTTTCTAGTTGACATGCATTTTAATCCTAGAAGGAATTATAATCATTACAAAAATGGTAAAGCAAATGAGCATGTAGATTTAATATTCATCTATTAATAATCAGGACATATTTGTTACTTATAATTGTAGGTCCCCAACCAATTGGACTTTGTTACATATACTTAAAAATTTTAATGTGCTTTACCTGTGTTTTACATTTATAAGTTTAATGAACTGAACATTGCATTTTAAAATCAAAAGAATTCTCAATGATTTTCATTATGTGAAAAATTTTCAGCACAAAACTGCTGACATTATTGAAAACTCATATACCATCATACACTTTTCAGATTTTGAGACATGTTGCCAAAGTTGTTCTCCAGAATTTCTGAAACCTGTACTATGCTGAGTGTCACTCCTTTACATCTCAAACAACACTGAGTCTTTTCAGTCTTGGCCAGTTGGACATGGAGAAATGGCATGTCTTCTCATTTTAACTTGCACTTTCTTTGCAGCTTGTTAAGGGAAACATCTTTCATGATAATAAATTTTTACTAGAACTAATGTTTTGGTTTTGTGTTTTGAGACAGGATCTCAGTTTGTAGCCTGAACTAGCCTTGATCCCAGAGATCCTTCTGTTTGAGCTGTACTAGTCTAAAATTAATTTTTAAAAAATTACTGCTTTGAAAACTATAAAAGCTTATGAATTTGAACTAACACACTGATGACTATATAACAGAAAATGGAATGTTTTACTTTTTCTTCACATTAAGGATATCCAATATATGATTACTATAATATTACCATGTTAGGAGGTATCTAAAACAAGGCTAAGAAGCAAATCTATTCATTCTATCCCAGTTTTAAGGCAAAAGACTGACCAGGCCAAGTGGGTAAACTGAGAATCAACAGAGCATGCCACAACTTCAGTATTTATAGATTTGAATTCTTCAATTCGATCCCCAAAAGCGATGATTTCAGTTGGACACACAAAGGTACTAAAAATTTGGAAAAAGAAAACAAGTCAGTATTCTCAAAATAAGCATACACCTGAACAAACTTTTAAACGAGTTTTTGATTATTAGACACACCGAGCATATAAAAACACAACTTAAGAACAACTGATAGATGAGTTTTCTCCAAGTGAAATTCTAAGACTATTTAATTAAATATTCAAAAGAAAGGCTCAGTTCTCTATTGCACTTCAACAGAGATTCTTCTTATAATTCTACTGATCAGTGCAGTAATTTTGTTTCCTTCTTTCTTGCAGCAAACCCCCCCCCATTTCATGAGCTTTTAATATTCTGTAGTTGAGTGTTTTATAGATTTCAAGGGATCTAAATAATGTCTATATCATCTTGCTACTTGTTTTTCTTATTCCTATGGGCTAGCCTCTACATGTATTTTACAGACAAGGCAATATTCTTTAGTTCTACCTCCTGATTCTGGATAGGTCCTCTTCCATGTTGTGTTCCAGTCTCTCATAAAATACTGCCCAGAGTAATAAAAAAATGTATCAGAAAGGCAGGTTGAGAGGATATTACTCTGGGCAGTAGTTTTTGAAGGTTTATTATTATTTTATGTTTGAGCTTTTTGTCTACATGTATGTCTGTGTAACATGTATGTGCTTGGTGCCTGTGGAAGCCAGAGAGAGTATGAAGTCACCTGAAAGTGGAGTGCCATCTCTCTAGCCCTCCTGGGTAGGATTTTTTTCAAACCACAGTTAAACTAATTTAGTGGTGAGCTACAACCAGTATTAAAATATAAACTTTGATAATATATCATACATAGGGTAGAGTTATTTATTAGACATGTCTGTGCATATGTGTGTGTGTCTGTATACACATGTTTTGTGTTCAGTAGTGTTATTCAATCTTAACTTGAAGTTAGGTATAGATCTCAAATTTTCATAAAGGGACCACTTGGGAAAGCCAAATTGGAAAGTTATGTGGGAAAAGTGGTTATTTACCACTTTATATGGAAAGTTTTCAGTATTTTAACATCAAGCATGGCTGTGCTTGTGCATATAGACTGAATGTTATCCTATGTATATATATCAATGTGTATTGGGTGACATGAAATATGTGATTCTTAATTTATGGTTTATAGGTTGTAAAAAACGATTTTAAAGGACAAGTTCTTACTTGAGCCCAATAATGGATTTAAAAATAACTCAGTTGTTCAAGCACAGCACTGTGATGTAAAAACAAATAGTACTAACTGTCTTTGGTAGCCTGGACTATATTACATACTTCAATATTTTCTAAAGGGATAATAATGATCAGATTCTGTTCTCTTTCTTACTATATCAAAATTTCTACTTCTGGGTTCCATTAGAAATTAACTTGTTCTTTTAGTTAGAGTGTAAGCTAGTTCGAAAGATAACTTGTTTTGGCTTTAATGTCCTAATTTTTATTAGAATTCTTTCCACTTGGCTTAGTAAAAGAGGGCTGGCAAACTTTGTTCTACTGGCCAAAACCTGTCCTTATTTGGTAAAATTTCTCTGTTGCAAAGCAACAATCATGCATGTATATTTTATCTATAGCTCCAAGCACAGAATGGAGAAGATGGACAGCTGCACAGAGATAACAAGCTTAAAATTACTTACTGTTCTTTTCCTATAGGGAAAATGTTAACTCTTGCCTTACAGTGTACAGAATGAGTTTAATTTTCACCTACACAGTTCTAGATTCATCTTACTGGAGAAAGGTACAGTGTCAAAGGTAGAGGGATTTAGTTACTTTATAAAACCCCTCTAAAATACAAATAGAAAAGAATATAAGAGGTTGAGATAACATTCTTTTGAGGGGAGGGGGGTTCTTTTTACTCTTGCCAAGAATTCCATTCTTGTCAGAATTATATTTTTCAAAATAAACTTCTTAATGTGAATAAAAATCTAAGGCAATTTATTGTGAGTTGACATTATGGTCAGTCGTCCAAATAATGCTCTCCGAACTGAACCCCACAATCAAAAAGTATTAAATATTTATTAATATTAAAATGTTCAAATCTCAGGAAAACATAACAAATAAAAATAGCAAAGCCTTTACAGTCAATACAATTATGTATTAACTCTTACATTAACTACATTGCTAAAATATTACCAGTTTTTCTTATCTTTGTGACTCAAATATGTAGTAGATATATCTTCCTTCTCTCAGCTTGCCTTATTAAGAACCATCAGCTAAAAAACTCGTTTGTTGCTCTTGAATAACAAATGACAAAGACTGGCACTTTACTAGTGGCTACTTGTGTGTATTACTTACAAATCCAGTGGGTAGAAGAAGAAAACCAAGTATTTCCACAGATAGTCGGTCAGTTTGAGCTCCTTGAATTCTCCGTTTATCACAGCTGTTCCTTCCCAATAAGGTGCTGGCTTGGAGACTAAGAAAGAAAAACAACAGTCTATAACACTGAGAAAGTTGTTGGAATGGCCAAGGACAGCTTGAGAAAAACACTAAAAATTGGGGCTTCTAAAACTTTGAACTTCATTGGCAGTCTGGAAGCTCACAGACTTCTGAGAACTTAGAACAATACCTTATTGTTAGAGAAAAAAGATACAAAGAATTACAAAGGAAACCAATTACCCAGAAATGTAAGTATAAACATTTTAAAAGTTAGTGATGGAGTAATAGCGTGTATTTATTCACAACACCTTCAATGTGCAAGATGTGGGAGTGATCTTCTAAGTCTGTAAAATATCACTGTCAGGATTCCTGCAATAGTTGTCATATAGCACAAAAGTCTCTGCAATACCATGGGCAACAGGTACAAGCAAGTACTTCTGGAGTGAGCGTTAGTTATTGCCCATATCTGTACTAGGAGGAAATAGTGAAAATACTTTTTATATAGATTTTTTTCTGGTTATTGTAATTAACACACATTAAATTGAATACAATGAGAAAAATGTCTCTGCCCATGCCCACAAATTCTTACATCTTATCCCCGCACTAAGCTCTACTGGATATTTTACAACAGCTCCTCTAAGTCATTCCAGATCATGGGATAGTTTCACTAGAGGGCTTTGAAAAAAGGAGACTTCCTCCTATCCACAAACAAGTTTCAAGTGACTTGATACAAATTCAATAGTGCTGCTGTCCTGTAAGGGCATGCTGTAACTCTAGCCAGCATCCTTTGATAATTATGTCCATTCATGCTATTGATACATTCAGATAACACTTTCAAAACCACTACATACAATGACATCAATACTTGCTTCCAAGTTGGACTAAGGTTTCTAGAAATCAACTGTCATACTTTTGTGTAAAAGCCAGCACTAAGTCACACTACAGAGACAAACTGAGGATGAAGTTTTGTGAAGTTAATCTATAACATGTGACTTCTTACCTTGAGTCAAAACTATCTAAATAACCCTGAATTTAAGAGAAAAAGGCCAGATGAGAAAATTAGAAATGTGCTAAAATATACAGTACTTCAAATGCCTAAGCAGGAGGGTATAATAGCTCTAATGACCTGTTATGACACTACTTAAAGATTTTACATATACTGAAAACCATGTCAGGAAAATCTCATTCTGAACATTGATTATTGCAAATTTTCAATTGAAAAATTGCAGTTGCCGGGTGGTGGTGGTGAACGCCTTTAATCCCAGCACTTGGGAGGTAGAGGCAGGTGGATTTCTGAGTTCGAGGCCAGCCTGGTCTACAGAGTGAGTTCCAGGACAACCAGGACTACACAGAGAAACCCTGTCTCGAAAAACCAAAAAAAAAAATTGCAGTTACTTTTCTAAGATCTTTAAACACAATTCCAAAAGCAACCCTTTGCATCTACTTTTTAAAATATGGTGATGCATGCCTTTAATTCCATCATTCAGGAGACAGAGGTAGGTGTGTCTCTGTGAGCTTGAGGCCAGCCTGATCCACATAGAGTTCCAGGTCAGCCAGGGCTACATGGTGAGACCTTGTCTCAACAAGGCAAGCAACACTGTCCTAACATCCTTAGCACATCCTTAACAATCCTGAGCCTAAGAACTCTGGTAAATACAGAGAAGTATAATGAAAACAATTTAAATGCCCTGTCTAACTACTATCAATTATTTTTCCAAACACAAATCTGGATCATGTTGCATCTCATTTTTAACGCTGAGAAAAACGTATTATGATATTTTTTATTTTATTAAAATGATTAAAAAAATAGCCTTAACTGTTCCACAATATCCCCTTTTATGGATACAAAAATCTCCTTTGGAATGCTTTTGTTTCCAACAGGAAGTGTATTTGAGTAAGCACATTTCAGAATATCTTCCTCAGGCAAGTGAAATCAATGAAACTTAGAAATATTTTTAAAGCAAATCTGTCTTTCTAAAACCAATTCCAAAGTAGTTAACTTGTACTGCGAAACTACAAATGTTGAAGGAGGCAAATTGGCTTGGCTTTTTCATTCATGGCATGTGGTAGCAACATCCCGTTATCTTTAGAGGTTCATAACTGGGAAGCAGCCAGGTGTGCTGGAGCACATCTGTAATCCCAGCACTGTGCAAGCTCTAAAGTAGGAGGACCATAAGACTTTGAAGCCATTTTGTCAGATCTGTCCAGTCCCCATGTCCAAAAAACAGAGCCAAAATGTCAAGTTAAACTATTGTTTCAGTCAATACTAGCACAGAATGTGCTACAACAACCAAAATTCAAACACACACTTACAGAATGTCAAATATTCCCTAGGAAAAGTGGGTTAGGGGAAAGCAAATAAGATATGGTCTATATCTGTGTGCCCTGATTAGTTTTTTGGCAATCTTAATATCCAGATGCAGCAGGCCTCAATTTTCTCACTATCTTCTTAGTCTGACGTGTCTTTTCTGAGAGTGGCCACTAGCTTCAAACACTGGACAGAAAGACAAATAACGAAAAGCCCAATTGGCAGTATGAAAGATTTACCACCAACCCAACTGTGCCTCTTACACCTCTTCCCCAGTTTCCCTCCAAAATACTCCATAAGGAAGTCTTCGGTTTTTTGTTTTTTAAAGAAACATCAATATCTATTAACTCTACAAAGTTTGGGGAGATGACTTTCAATAAAAATCTTTATAAGCTTTGAGAAAAAAAAAAAAGTTTGACCTCCTGACCATTTTGTTTAACCACTTTTCTGTTTAACCAAACTTTCTGTGAATCATTATTCAACTTATCAATGTACTTTCTTCCCTGGAAAAAAGGAGACAGGATGGCTGCAGGCACTATCGGATATTTAAGGAAGTCTTTTAGTTTGCACAACATCCTCCACGACTGTAAGCCGGGACTAGGAACACCCCCATCTGCGGCTTTTGGGGTGACCGCTACCTCTCCCGAAATCTGATCAGAGGAAACCATTTCTTTCTTCACACCAGGAACCCACCTCCATCCTCATACCCACAAAGGCGTCGGGGTGGACCAAGAACTCCCAGGCAGCCTTGGGGGGTGCGGCCCAACTCCAGCCCCACCCTTTTGTAGCATCCACAATTAGGGTCTAAGAGTCCCCGAGTTCTGCCTCATCCACCCAACCTCCGCAGGGCACCACCTACTCTTGGCTTTGCTTAGATGCAGGGAGTGATCTGCGACCGAAAGCTGGGACACCTCTCCCGGGTACACTTGTCCACCAGCATAGAAGTGGCACGCATTTTCGCGGGTCCGGAACCGATCTTCACTCTCCAAGCCTTGCAGAGCTTCGGTCCGCAACAGAAACAGCAGCAGCGGCGGCAGGAGCAACACCAGCTTTCGGGGCCAGCGACGGGACGGCTTGGTCCGGTCCAGCAGCTTGGACCGCGCCTCCATGACCGAGCGAGCGCGAAAACACGTCCCTCAGCTAAAGCACGGAGTCCCCCGCCGCCCGGCAGCCAGCTAAATCCGCGCGCTGGAGACCGCGCGAACAAGGGCGCGGCCTCGCGAGACTTGCTCCGCCCCACTCCGCCCCTCTTGCCCCCGCCACGTGGGCGCAGGCTCCCCCCCTCCCCCAATGAGCTTCTGCGCCTGCGTCATAGGGAGGGCCAAGCTGGAGTGTTTTCCCAACTTATCAAAAGCAGTTTCCTGGGGTGGCTGGTGACTGATCTCCAGAGCACTGGCTTTCCATGTCCTTGAAGGTGTACTTCCAAGTCCATCTCTATAACAGAGCTTCCTTTCCGCCTCACACCACCCCCTCAGAAGTTTAAAATATCCTATGTGCCTGTGAAGGACTTGCAGTATAGACTTTTCGTTGTTATTTTGAGTCAGGGTTTCTCTGTGTAGCTCTGGCTGCCCTGGAACTCACTCTGTAGACCAGGATGGCCTCAGAGATTCACCTGCCTCTGCCTCCCTGAGTGCTGGGGATTAAAGACATGTGCCACCACAATCTATACTGCTAATTAAGGTCACCTTTGTACATTTTCGTTTTTTGTTTTTGACAGATCATACTTGTATGCACTTACAGGGTACCGTCTGATGACTATAGCACGGAATGTAGTCACCACCTCATTCATCTTTTTATGGGGAAACATCCAAAACAGTTATTTTGAAATATAATGATTGACTATACTTGCCCTGATGATTACTCGAGGTTTAGGAGGCTGGGGAGTTCCAGGCCATGGACACTACAAAATTGCTGAACAGACATGTACGTGCCACTCCACCCCACCCCCGAGTCCCTAGGGTGATTTGCCTGTACAGTGCCAGGACTCATCTTTCCAGCTCATTTCAGTCCAGAAAAACTTGAGAGCTAAACATTTATTTTCCTCTAGCAGGCAGAAAGAAGTTCAGGTGAATTAATTTTGCTTCAAAGATTTGCTTTTCCAGTAAAGACCTGAAAAGTTCTTAGACACCCATCCTAGCACAGTGCAGGTGTGTAATTACCCTTTCCCCATCCAGCCCTCTTCCTCTGCTGCTTTGGCTCTCCTACCCATGATACACTAGGGCATGTCCAGCCGCCATTGAGTGATTGCCCCAGCGACTAGGGGCTCAGTCCCGTTTTAGCTTGTCAAAGACTGAATTGTGACGTCATCTGTCAGCTCCCTGGACGCTAGTGCTGCCTTCATGAGCTCCTAACCATAACTTTGGTTTAGACCCAGCCCATCCTCTCTTTAAAATGACTATTTAAAATGGACTTTTGGTCTATATGTGTCTGCGCACTGCTTGTGTGCCTGCTGCTCATAAAGGCCAGGGAGCACATCGAAAGGATCCCCTGGAATTGAAGTTCTAGACAATTGTGAGCTTCCATAAGGGTGCTGGAAATCAAACTCTTGTCCTTTGGCAGAGCGTCCAGTGCTCTTAACTTCCGAGTTATCTTTCATATAAAGCTCCCTAATCCCATCTTTAATATAAAACTTTTGACTAACGGCCGTTATTATGTCTGCTCTTCCTTCCTCTACACGTTTGACCCATTAATCTTTTCACACTACACTTTCCCAAAGCACAATTGACATATATTTTATGACTCTATTAGTCCAATATTCTTTTCCTTACAGCGTGATCTATTACTAAACTCCGTGACTTCCCGCTCTAGAAATAGCCATATTCAGTAGGAGGACCATAGATTTTGAAGCCATTTTGTCAGATCTCTCCAGTCCTCATGTCCAAAAAAACAGAGGGTATTTCAGTTCCCAGAAGCCCCCATGCCCCACCCCCAGGGAGAATATGCTTACTCATAACAGTTTCCTGTAATTCTTCACTTTCTGGAGGTCCGTAGATGATAGGCCTCTGACGAGGTACCTCTCGCTCCCATTCTTCTCCTTCCCTAGCTTCCTGCTCAACATGGAATGGAAGTGGGACCCTGGGAGCTCGGATTTGAGATCCAGAGACTCGACCGTGGCTAATGCCTCGTGGACGGCACCGGTGATCCATGGTGACAGTAAAACAGCCCCTAACCCTACTGAATTATAGGCCCTGAGTTGGGCCTCTAAGTTTGAACTTAGTTTACACCTCTTTTGTCCTAGGCTGATCTGAGATGTCCCAGTTGGTACCAGGGATCACTCACCAGCTGGGCCTCAGTGAACACCCTGCCCACTGGGGAGAGTGACCAAGTTGGTCGCCTCTCCCTGGCACCTACTCTCTCTCTCTCTGTCCCTCAGTTGATCTGAAAACTCTTGGTAGCTGGCATTCTGAGTGCCACTTGCCCTGAGGCCTTCAGCCAATGAGATTTGAGCAGGCATTATGCTGTCATAGTAGTGTCCACCAGAAATCTTGAAGTGGGGGCCTGACCCTCAAGGCACCCACCATACAGTTAAAGTTGGTTACCAATATTAAAATGTAATACTATCAGACACAGAGGGGGTGTTCTGAAATCTACAATATCACAGATATTAATCAGTGGTCACCTAAGTGTATTGATTTGCTCACACATTTTTTTTGACTTCTAATGGGGCCCTACATAGTCTAGAAATTGTGAGAAAAGTGCACACCCTTGTATGATTGCAGAAGTTTCAATACCTCCTTGTAGAATCCCTATCTGATATTATCGTGGGTATACTGGCAGGTTTCACTGTGGATCTCAAAGTGAAGTTCCCCAATCCTATTCACCTTCTTCCCTCTGACTGGTAACTTAAATACACCTTCAGTCACTGCACCAGGCTTTTTTGTGGTCTACACCTGCGTTGGACTCCTTTCAATTCTCTGGGTGGCCTACATAGCTAATTCTCCAAATGTTCAATGTTTGGGCCTGGAAAACAGTGATTTGGTTTTGTTGTTCTAATTGTTGTTTGCTGGCAGTTCAGGCTGTATCTGAAGCTGCCATTTTACTGTTTGTTTTACTGTTCTTTGTTGTCAGGAGCTCCATCCTCAGCCTTTGAATTTTACTAGTCAGATACCGATTCATGTAATCCTCAGCTGAGAGGGGACAGAGGCCAAGCTTTCTGACTCTTTGTCATTTTGTAGAGGTGATGTGTGAATGAAAATCAGGACATGATGGCTCCAAGGCATGGCTGAGGTTAAGGTTTTTATTGTAGATACAAGAGGCATCTGCAGGGGTACAGAATGAACCAGGCCATGAGTGGAGAAAGATGGGGAAGAGCAAGAGAAGAGACAGGTAAGAAAGGCAACCAGGAGAGAACTGAGAACCAAGAGAGCACATGGCCAAATGGCTGGGTTATACAGGATTGAAGAACTGGGGCAGGGAAGCAAAGCATCAAGGCAAAAGACCCTTAGGGTAGGGGGCAGATGAGAAGTGCTAAGCAGAGCTAGGAATTTGTACTTACAATGCTGAAAGAGCCTGTTGGCAAGCGTCTCTGCTTTGATATGTTAAAAGACACCTCATTTAGCTATTTGTCCCTGGTTTCTTGGGACCTAATCATGGGAACATCTGTTCCTCTCTTATCCTAGAAGGCATTTACCAATTTGTGAGGATGTTGAAAGAGCTTTTTGAAAGGTCCATGTATGGCCACACCATCCTAAACACATCCCATAGATCTGAATGGGTCATGTAGGAAGAAGCTGAGGCCACCCCTGAAGTACCACTACCACCTTGTGAACATATGGTCTTGGAAGCAGATATAGCTATGTCTCATTCTGGTGACTGCAGCCTCGTTTGACATCTTGATGGCAGCTACATGGAACACTTCAGGCAAGAATCTCTGCAGTTTACTTGTTTCTGAATTTATGACCCATAAAAACTGTGAGTGTAATGAATATTTATTACTATTTCAGAGCAAAGCCTCAATATGGTTCCTGTATTGCTATTCTTCTTATTCCTGTTAGACAATGTCAGAGTCAGCTTAAACAGGTAAGGGCCATGGGGTTGTCTCAGTGGGTAGGAGTGCAAACCTAACAACCTGAGTTTCATCCTGTATCATAGTTTGCTTTCTATTTCTGTGTTAAAAACACCATGACTAGAAGCAATTTGAAGAAAAACGGTTTGTTTGGCCTACACTTTTTGAGAATAGTCCATCATAAAGGGAAATTAGAATAGGAACTCAAGGCAGGAACCTGGATGCAAGGAACTGAAGTAGAGACCAGAGGAACACTACTTACTGGCTTGCTCCCCATAGCTTGCCCACCCTGATTACTTATACAGCTCAGGACCAAGTGTCAGCAGGTGGCATTCCCCACATTGGTCTTGGTTCTCTCACATCAATTAGTAACTAAGAAAATGTCCCACAGAGTTGCCTACAGGTCATCTGATGGAGGCACTTTTTTTTTTCAGTTGAGGTTTCCTATTCCCAGATGACTGTAGCTAGTGTCAAGTTGACAGAAACCTAACCAGCACATCCCAGAATCTACATTAAAAAATCAGATTACAGTGACTCCTATCATGAGGTGGGAGACCAAGTGCCCCAAAGTATACAGTAGAGACAATAGTTATCCTGTCTCAACAAGATGGACAATGAAGAACTGATTCCTGCAAAGTTATTCTCTGATTTCCACATGAGTGTGAACTTGTACACACACACACACATACACACACAGACAAGTTTAAAAAGAGTTCAAAAGAGTGACTCTGGCCTAGAGTGAGCAGCAAAGGCTCACAGAGCAGAAACCCACAGTTGTTTGTCTTACTACACTGTCACATTGAAAGCAGCCCTTAGCTCAATATGGGCAAATTCTGCTGTCTGCCTTTTGTCTAGGCAGGCAATGCTTGTTAGGGGGAAGTGAAATGAGGAAGGTCAATTTCAAATATGACTTTCACCTTAATTTATATTTCTTAAAGTAACTGAGAGTACCCAGGCACTAGAATGTACTCTGAAGTATCTCTCATAAGCTAGGGACAAGAATTTTAAAAATGTTTTTAAAAAGTTAAAATATTTAAAAACCCAAGGATCTGCAAGGTCTTCTGCATAGTTATAAAGGCACAGATATTATGGTCCTGAAAGGCATGTATATTCACAAATATTTTTCACACACTTGTTGTACTGCCTAACACTGTCATTGCCCCATTTATTCTTAAATTGAGGCATCATCATTTTGAAAAAAAAAAAAAAAAAAAAAAAAAAAAAAACCTCCCAAAATTATAATCTTTAAAGCAGACCCTAGATTACTTATTTAATTTCAGAAATTCTTTGTAAGAACCTGCTATATGCTAGACACTGTCACTGGGAAGCAAAAATAATAACAAAATGAACACACCCCAGCAATGTTCAAGCTGCTCAGTGGTACAAAGGTGGAGCCAGTGGTCCATAAATGTTTCCGTATAAACCAATAAGCACAATGATGGGAAATTCAAGCTTCTGTGTACCTATAACATAGGAACATGGCATGGGGAAGTTGCTGGGGTGTCCCAGAAGTTGGTAGGCTACCAGGGAAATCATTCCTTTGGAAATGATGCTTGGGCTCCCTGAAGATGAGATAGGTATAACTAAGTGAAGGCATGTCCTGACTAGAGTAGGGTGATTTAAGAAAGATGAGTATCCCAGATGTCCAGACAACAGATGGAAGCCTTGACACTGACAAAGATAAAACTGATCTTCAGTATCTGCTTCAAATCCAAGGAGTGGATAGTGTGAATTACCCTCTTGATTTAAGAAGAAGGCACTTGAGCCTTGGAAAGGGTATGGAGCTTAGAGGCCAGTGGAGCCTGACTTGGAGTTTAGATATTCAGCATGCAAATTCTTGTTGATTTTGTTTTGCTTTTGTAAATTGTGAATGTTTGCTCTGTTTTATGGTTAACAGTTCCATATCACTTATATATAGAAGTTTAGACATTTGTACCCTTCTGTGCTGCTCCCAACTCCTCTCTCTCCCATCAGAACACTTCTCAGCAAGCCTCCTTCCAATTTTCAGCTTTCTTTTTGTGTGTGGTTCACTAAGACCAATTGCGGGAGTTTGGGTGAGAGGTTATTTACTGGAGTTAGGGCAATATATCTGTAGCTATAATATTGAAGAATGACATGCTGTTCCCTACCAACTGCTATTGCAAGAGTCCTTCTCATAGGGGTGTGGGCTTCAATGGACCTGAAAGCTAATTATTTTTGTATGTCTTTTCCTTACGTAGTATTTATCAATTCCTGTGATTATGTGAAAAAATATACATCAAGTAATAACTTGAAAATGTCTGTTTTGTTTATAATAGCATTTCCAGCAGCAACTATGCTGTGACACATCCTTTGTTCTCAATAAATAATTAGTGGAATCTTAATAAGCAACTGGCCATAAGATCTCACTTAGAAGATCATTGTTAATACAGATATATGCATTATATGAAACCATACTTAAGGAAGATAAGGGTGAGGAAATAGATGACAAGAGAACTTGTAAAACCAAGTATCACTGAAGCTCCAAGCTGTGTCAGAGAACCACTGTATTCCTCGAGAAAATGGTTTGAGAAGGAGAAAAATTAGGAGAAGGAAGAGGTGGGGAGCAGAAAGAAAAATAGGAGGTGGAGCAGATGAGCAAGAGAAGACGAAAGAAGAGGATAAGGAGTAGAAAGAGCAGGGTTGGGAGCACAGCTGAAGATACAGGAGAAAATCAAGAAAAAATAAAACAAATGACAAGACAGAAAGCTAGAGAGGAGAAGCATAGAAAGGAGGGAAAGGTGCAACCCCTTTGTTCTGATTTGCTTTTAGTGCTTTAAAAAAAAGACAATGACCAACAGCAATGTGGGGAGAAATGGTTTATTTGAACTACAGGTTACCTCCCATCATTAGGGAAGATAAAGAAGGAAATTAAGGTAGAAATCTGGAGGCAAGAACTGATGCAAAGGCCATGGAGGGGATACTGCTCACTGGCTTTCTCCTTATAGCTTGGTCAACCCGCTTTCTTATAGAACTGAGAACCACCAGCCCAGTGTTGGTGCTACTCACAGTGAGCCAGACCTTCCCGATTCAATCTCTAATCAAGAAAATGCCCTACAGGCTTACCTTCAGCTCAATCTTAGGCATTTTTCTCAACTGAAGCTCCTTATTTCCCAGTGACTCTAGCTTGTGTCAACTTGACAAACAAAACAAAACAACAAACACTGCAAACAAACAAGCAAAACCAAGCAAATATCTTTCATTCCATCCTTCTCTGAGAGTTAGGTGCACAGAGACCCCACTGTATGTTTGGCCACCATTAAAGTTTCTTTCTCACGCTTTAAGCTGAGGTCTTTAGATGTATCTATCTTTTCTCTTTCTGATTTAAATGACCTGTAGAGAAGTTAGATTTGTTATTCCTTCATTTCAAAGACAGAAAGTATTGCAGAATCTTCAGGAAAGGCCTATGTAGGAGGTAATAGAGACCTCTCCTGAATTGTATACTCTTCACTATTCCAGTTTTTGACATTGAAAGGAGATATTCAAGCTCTAGTTGGTTCTCATAACTTTAGGCCACAGATGACCTCTTGACTAAATTTCCTGAGATAGTCTGGGCCAGAACCCACCACTTCAGCCATTTCTGATTTGGTGGCCCACACAAACTGTGAGTTTGTAATATTTCTATTATTATTTTATTTTGCAGTTTTTGAAATACAATATAACATAATATATAAACTTTGAAGTATTAAAATATGTAGTTCAGTGATTTTTATTATTTTCTTGTTATTTAACAATTACTACTTTCTTGTTTGGGAACATTTTCATCACTCCAAGATGATATTTCCTATCTCTTAGCAAACTACCTCAGTGACTCCTGTAATCTGACAACCACTCATCTACCTACTGATTGGATGGGATTGCTTAATGTAGTTTTTTTCTTATAGATAGAATCATATGATAGTTTGTCTTTTCAGAATGACTTCTTTAAAAAAAAAAAAAAACAGAATCTTTTTATGTAGCCTTTGTTGGTCTGGTACATGTTGTGTAGCTCAAGCTGGCCTTGAATTCATGTTAACCTATTTTTTTAATCAAGAAAACATGCATATTTTTAAGTATAGGTGAATGTATGTCTCTGTAACACATATATAATATTATCATATAATGTCTGGAGAAGCCAGAAAAGAGCACCAGATCTCCTGCAACTGGAGTTACAGATGGTTGTGAGCCACCATGTGGGTGCTGGGAATTGAACATGAGTCTTCTGGAAGAACAGCCAGTGCTCTTAATCAGGGAACCGTCTCTCCAATCTTGCCTTGTCCTCCTAAGTGCTAGAACCATAGGCAAGAGTTACCACACTTAATTCAGAATGTTTTCTTTCATGTGTATAGTGTTTCATGTACGTGGCAGTTGATGGCTGTTGGAGGACAGAATCACTTTAGAATCACTTTTCTATGGGGGTGTGGCCTCTGATAGGTTGCCCATGCCATGTTGCATGGCTCAACACCTATGCACACACGAGCAGCACTAATTTGACTCAGTGGGTCACAAAAAAGAAGACATGAAGTTGGAGGATGATGTGTTGAAAGGCAAGAGGAGTTTGCAGGGGGAGATATGCTCGAGATAAACAGTATACATATTTACCATTTTCCAAAAATTATATTTTTAAAAGGAATAAAATAATAATAATAATAATAAAAAGAGTAAGCACATAATTTGTTATGTGCTAGATTATTTAGAACGTATGTAGTCAGATTAAAACAGAATCTCAGAGGTAAGAAAGGGATGCAGAGCTTTAAAAATGAAAATCTTGCACTCTGCAAGCAGTTTAATAATTACCAATTTAAATTCATTTGATCAAATAGGATAATGTGTTTCTTCCTCTCCCCCCCCCCCCCCCAGAGAACTGGGGGACAAGCATGGGATTTGAACCAGAGAGAGACAGAGAGAGGGCGACTCCAGAGCTTGGAGTCTAGAGTGCAGCGCCACCGCCAGACAGCTGTATAATGTGTTTCTTAAAGAAAATTGAAATCAACATCCTAAATCAGGTCAAAGTTTTCTAAGGAGAGACTGTGCAGTTTTCCTCGTTTCAACATTCAAAAGGATTCTTCTATCAAGCCTACTTCCCAGCTATGTTTGATAGTCCCAGTTCAGTTGAAAGGATGGGACAGATAAGGGTCTAAGTCATTCATTGATAAGTCTACTCCACACATAAACCAGCAAACCCAGGAAAACTCAGGAAGGTAGAATGGCTTTAAAACTTCCAAGTGTATTAAATATAAGGCCCTCAGGCTCGAAGTTCAGAGAGGTTAAATGCTACTGCCACGTACATGAAGTTTGCTTAAGACACCAGGGACTTACTATTACACATATGAAAAGATGTTTTAATAATTTTATTTACTGGTTAGTAAGTCATACCAGAAGTGAAGCATGGTATAAAGTAGTGGTTCTCAACCTTCCTAATGTTGTGACCCTTTAATATAGGGTCACGTTGTAGTGACCCCCAACCATAAAATTATTTTCGTTGCTACTTCATAACTGTAATTCTGCTACTGTTATGAATTGTAATATAAGTATCTGTGTTTTCTGATGGGCAGTTGCCTAAGGAATCATGAGCCACAGGTTGAGAGTCACTAGTAAAAAGATGATAGAGAAAACTAGTATTTTACTTTCTTGTACTTTATCTATTTTAAAACAGAGACAAAGATAACTTTACCAATAAAAGAAACCAGTGGTATTCAGAGGAACTACTGACAGAAGAACTGAATTTGAGTCTCATTCTATATATTTCCAAGGCTATAATTAGCTCTTGAAGCCTTTGGAAACTGGGAGTTAAATGTGGCAAGTGAGAATTAGTTTTACTTCCAGTGTTCATAAATCATCAAGATGTTGGGGTTCCAGTAAACATATTCATTTCTTGAAGCTGAACTGGAATAGAAAAAGAATTCCCCTGTAACCAATGACTACCAGGTAGGCACATGAAAATAAAACAAAAACAAAAAAACCAAAACACACATTAAAAAAACAAACAAAAACAAAAAAACCTAGTCATGGCCTTACATTGTCACATTTCATATTCTGTTTAAATATCAGATCTCTCAAGGAGAAGCAAGCTTGATACATTTAAAGGGACTTTTCAAGGCAGCTGGCTGCTGTTCCTGCAGCCTCCTTGGTAGAAAGCTAAAGGTCCATATTGGCCTTCTGTAAGATAAGTGAGCCTGACCTGATTCTATAGAAGCCTCAAACTCTTAGAACTACATCCCAAACCAATCTAGTTCTTGTAGTGTGTGTTTGTGTTTTTTTTTTTTTTTTGTGTGTGTATACCTACAAATGTCATAGCACATGTGTGGTGGTCAGAAGGCAACTAGCAGGAGTTGGTTCTCAATTTCTACCATGTGGATTCCAGGGATTGAAGTCAGGTTGTCAGGCTTACACGAATCTTCCTTCTGGCCCAATTTCTTTTTCTTCAAAATGAAAATGAATGGAGAAAAAGGCAGACAAGTTCAATTCTAGGATCTAAAAGCATGCTCTTCTAGATTTCCAATGATTGAATCAGGACCTTGTGCATTCAGGCTAATGTTCTATCACTGTGCCATGTCTCCTGTCCTTCTAAAAGCATGTGAAAGAAACAATTTAAGTTTCACACTAGGAATTTTTGGTATGAGGAGTAGTTTAGTAAATCACAAACATTTATTTACTAATTCAGGGACTTGGGAAGGTAGGTTGAATTTTAAAAATCTTAAAGGTTTGTTGTTGTTGTTTTTTAATTTATTTCATTTAATCTTTTTTTACAGTCCAGATTTTATCCCTCTCCTGTTCACCCTCTGACTGTTCACATCCCGTACCTCCTAAATTTACACAGATATACAGTGCATATTGACTCCTCTCACCCCTCACCATCTCCCAACTCTCTACCCCTCCCGTCCATCCCATTCTTCCCCACAAGTCTCTCTAGAGTGATGGTGTCTGCTAGTTTAGTCTTGTGACACATTGTGACTAACCAGGGCTGTCTGTATTTCCAAGGATTTGAAACTATCCATTGAAACTATCCATTGTATCCATTCTAGAGGATGGCATTTCACAACATTTCACCCTGTCTTCCAGCTTTTTATACACTTTCTGCCCCATCTTTGCCAATATTCCCTGAGACTTAGAGGAGGCAGTGAACTTGGCATATAGCCTTGAACTTCTGATCCTCTTATCTCTGTCTCCAGAGGACTAGTATTATAGGCATGGACCACCTGGTTTATGCTGTGCTGGGGATGGAACTCAAGAGTTCTCTCCACATCCTAGGTAAGTGTTTTACCAACCAAGTTATAACTACAACCCCAATACTTCAGTTTTTTTTTTTTAAATTAGGTGAATGATATTCTATTATAAGCTTATTTTTAATTTTGTTTGTGCATTTACCAGCTGATAGACAGTTGGATTATTTCCACTTTCTGAATCTTATGAATAATATTTTTATGTGTACTCAAGGATAATTGTGTGAACTTATGTTTCAGTTCTCTGGTACATTACCTATTCTTGAATTACTGGACCTTTAGTTAACCATGTTTGATTTCCAGAGGTCTCTCTGAAGTGGTTTTTTCATAACTGTACCAGTTGAATCCCATAATCATCTGAGAGTTTTCATTTCTCCAAATCTTGCTAATATTTAATACTGTCATTGTTTTTTGACTATAGTCATCCTATTTAGATGTGACAAGGGATCTCATTATGATCTTTATTTGCTTACCTAATAACTAGTGATGTTGAATATCCTTTGATTGTATTTATTCATGGTAATTTTTATTCTGGAAAAACGTATCTTTATGTTGTCCATTCTAAAAATTGGGTTCTTTAAAAAACATTTTAGCTGCCAACATGTTGATGTTGTTAAAGACAAGCTTTAACACGATGGGCAGGAATAAAAGTATTCCCAGGACAAAAAAAGGCTAGCATATCAAGCTA